>CM034360.1:45717072-45805222 GCA_019925275.1 Mytilus edulis | reverse complement strand
ACATAATTAATTAATAATCATGATAAAATACACAGCTAATCTGCACATGGCGTCTGATGGGTAGTAAATTCATCGGAAGAGTTTATGTGTTCGTGTTGAACGTCGGACAACTTGTTGAGTCTGTTGTAAATTTAACGGGGGGATATAGCTTCTGTATCACTGTTTGTACATGTAATATGATCATCTGTTTTACGGTTAATTTCGGCCGTATGAACTTTGATAAAAGAGTCTGGCGGTTTTGGTACACGAACATATTCAATCTTAAGTCCACTATATATTTGGGTTGAAACTTGCGGCCTGTACCGCTCGGGTTTTTAAAAATAAAATATGGTATAAGTGTAGTTTCCAACGGATTTGTCTTTTTGTTGTATAAACGATTCATCATCAATTCTCCTATGTTGTCGTTGTGTATGTTCTCGGAATTCCTCTCTTACATCGACAGCATATATTTCTGAATCAACAAGAGCTTACCACTTAAAATGTTTAAGAAATTGAAGAAGTTAATATAGTTATATGTTTGCCCAAATACCAAAATGTAAGGCGTCAAAGAAAAAAATTATAATAGCCTTTCAAGACGTCATAATTATTTGGACTAGGCTATCCACGTGCTCGACCGCGTGGTCGTCTACATGTTGGCGATAAGTTTCTACTTCACAGGATCGTGCTGTTAGATGTTGTTTTGTTTTAAGTATATGTATGAATGTTCTTACTTAAAGCCGGGTTCCTCCACCATTTTATGCTTTACCAAACTGACATATAACACCTGTCCCAAGTCAGGAGCCTGTAATTCAGTGGTTGTCGTTTGTTTATGTGTTACATATTTGTTTTTTTACATAAATAAGGCCGTTAGTTTTCTCGTTTGAATTGTTTCACATTGTCTTATCCAGGCCTTTTATAGCTCACTATGTGGTATGGGCTTTGCTCATTGTTGAAGGCCATACGGTGACCTATAGTTGTTAATGTAAAAACCTAAGGAAAGACAAATTATGTATTGATTTTCACTTATATTTTAACATATAAAGAATCTTGAGAAAGAAAAAAATATCTTTTAATGATTTTATACAACGTTACTTTGTCGCAGAAAAAATCTATGGAACGCCGTTAGTGCAATAAACGTAGATTAATTCATATACGCACGATTACGATGTTTTGTACTTACAATAACTTTACAAAGTTCTACTTTGAAATTTAAGCTGGCTGGTGTTAAAAGACTGCGTTAAGTGTGAAATTTATCCAAATCTCCTTTTATTTATATTTATTGCATACAATTATATTTATCATTGAATGTGTAATCAACTGAAACGAAATAGCATAAAATATTGTCAGAAAATGTGTACACATTGTTTAATATAAACGTTTATTGTTTTCCATGGTCTTTTACAATTTTGTTCTACTTTTGTCTTTTCAACACTTGAAAAGACCCTCTCATCCTGAACAATTACTTTCATTATTACGCTTTATAAGGTAAATAAACTAGTTTCATTCTTTGCAGAGTATGTCCACAGATTTCAGTAGAAAGCAAACCAGTGTGTGTACCAAACAAATGATCCCAACTAGTTTAAACTAAGTAAAGGTAAGAAATAAAAATAAAATCTTATTGGATTTGGAAGAAAATTAAAATTCCTTTAAAGGGAAAAACTTACGATACGGGAACTGTTGAACAATTGTTGGAAAATGAATGACAAAAAAAAAAACAATAACCGACAGAAAATAAATCGTAAACGTAATAGCACATGTCCGTTCCATAATGCATATTTCTTTTTAAATTTCTAAAACAGTATAACAATTGTTGCAAAAATATAAGTATATTGTTGGAAAATGAATGACAAAAAAAAACCAATAACCGACAGAAAATAAATCGTAAACGTAATAGCACATGTCCGATCCATAATGCATATTTCTTTTTAAATTTCTAAAACAGTATAACAATTGTTGCAAAAATATAAGTATAGACCTTTACTAAGGGGTTATCCATCCCAACTGTATGCTTTTTTATTGAATAAACTGCTGATACATTAAAAAATTTCAGGTACTTTTTGGTTATATAACTTCTCACGTTTTGGGGTATTCATATACGTTGGCTTTAGATATTTGTGATAAAGCAGTCATAATGAGGTAAATCAAAATATACGTGTTGGGCTTAAAAATTATGAAGTGTTGCATTCGACACAATGTAGTATAACATATGACACACCAACACACAAATTATCTCTATCTCTTTGAATATATGTATTCATGACTATGTCATGAGTGTGATAGCTTTTGTTGTAGCTTATTTTTTAAGTAGTTTTCTTTTTTGCAGGTACCAATGGAAGGGTGTTTTATTTGCAAATTATCCATAAATGACGGAAGAGCAACTGTAACATTAAGAGAAAAAGGAGCCCGAAATATTAACGAGTTCAGCAAGCTACGAAATGATACCAAAGTTGCTAAATCTGGGGACGTAGTACACCAGGATTGTCGCAGGGACTACACAAATGCTAAGTCTGTCAAACAAAAAGAACTAGATTACAAGACTACTGAAAATCGGGTTTAAAGATCACAAGAACAGTTCAACTATCGAGATAACTGTTTTTTTCTGTGGACAGTTTGCAGATGTTAAGGATAAGAGGAAAGGTACTGATGTTTTTCCAGTCCGAACAAAGGATTTCCAGAGCAATATAGAAAAAATCTGCCTGAGCGAAACGATGAATGGGCTACACATGTATTAACCAGAATTGTATTTGTACATGATTTGCATGCTGCAGACGCAGTTTACCATCAGCGATGCAGTGTAAATTTTCAAACAGGAAAAAGCATTCCATCTGGAACACCTAAGCAGAGCAAAAATAAAACCGGCAGACCCCAGCATCAACAGGCACAAGCTGCATTCCAGAAAACTGTTGAATATCTCCTACAAAACGAGGATGAACAACTTACGGTTATTGAGTTAGTAGAAAAAATGAAAGATTACTGCGGAGATGCAGCTTATTTGACTGTTCATATGAAATCAAAAATCCAAAAGTACTTTGGAGATGATGTGATTATAACAGAAATAAATGGGAAACCAAATGTTATTACACTCCGCAAAACTGCAACATCAATACTTCATGATTTTCATCAGAAGCAAAATGCAAGTGACCCTGAATCAGATAAAATGAACATTATAAAAGCAGCAGCAAGTCTAATAAAATCTGACATCAAATCAAAAATTGGCACGAAAACAGAGTATCCATCAGTTTCCGATGTTGAATCTTTGGAATGCAATGAACACTACCTACCTGACAGTTTACTGTTTTTTCTGAATAGTTTAATAAGTACCTGTAATCACAGTCTGAAACTTTCTGCTATTGGCCAAACAATAATTCAAGCTACAAGACCAAGATCATTAATAGCACCTTTACAAATAGGCCTTGCTGTACAAATGCATCACCATTTCGGTTCCAGATTTTTGATAGACTCTCTGTACAATATGGGATTCTCATCATCGTATTCAGAAGTACAAAGGTATGAAATGAATGCTGCAATGTCCCAAGGAACTGATATACCGGAAGTAACAGAAGAAGGAAATCTTCAGTACATAGCAGACAATGTTGATCATAATTTAAGAACTATCGATGGTCATGGTACTTTGAGTTTTCTCGGATCTATAGGACACATTATGAATAGCTCCGGTCTTTCAGAACTATTAGAAACTGTTTATGCTTCTACTGCTGTTGGTCATATGCTTAGTGGTAAAGCCATTTACCGTGCTGTTCGTGGTCATTTTCTTACTCAAACAGCTTTGACTCTGCTCATTACATCAGAAATATATGATTTTCCACAATATACACCTGGAACTGATACTGACGATCCTTCTCAATCATATTTAGATGACAAAGAAAACTTTCCAAAAGCGGATACAACTTGTGTTGATAATGAAAAGCCGTCAGAATCGAACCAAATTCTACCATCTGAAATCGAGCAATTGATAACAGTTTTTGAAGGTGTCATACAAAGTAATATCTCGATCGAATCATTGAATGACAACCCAACTTTAAATATTATATCTGAACGCATCAGATTATTTAGAAAATCTTTGAAAAATTGCCGCACTGCTTCCCTTTGGTTCCAGTATATGGATATGGTTGAACTTCTCCGTCAATTTATCACTGCTGAAAGGACAGGAAACTGGAACTTACAATTGAAAAGTCTCCAGCAGATGCTCCCTTATTTAGCTGCTTCAGGACACAACCTATATGCAAAATCAGTTCACATTTATTTACAACAAATGCAAAATCTGCCTGCAACGCATCCTGCCTTAGACAATTTATTCAAAACAGGACACCATGTTACTAGACGAACTGATCGTTTTTGGGCCGGTTTGTCTACTGATCTGGTAATAGAGCAAGCCCTTATGAGAAGTTTAAAGACAACAGGTGGTCTGACCAGAGGCCGTGGTTTGAGCGAATCGCAAAGACTTCTATGGCTGTTATCAATGCCACAATGTTCACAATGAGAAGTTTAAAGACAACAGGTGGTCTGACCAGAGGCCGTGGTTTGAGCGAATCGCAAAGACTTCTATGGCTGTTATCAATGCCACAATGTTCACAAATGAATGAAGCAATGCAGAAACTTACTGATGTGAACTATAATACAAGTGAGCAGCACAAAGAACTTGGGAAAAGTAGGATAGATCAAGACAAAAAAGACGTTCAAATATTTAAGTCATTTTTGGGGGAAAGAAATCCTTTCAGTTCTGATATTAGTTTACGGAATATTGAAACTGGTACACTAGCTGATGAGAAAGTTAACGTAGAAAGATCAGTGGATATAGGAAAAGAAATATTAAAGTCTATGGAGGATCAGTATGCAGACGATTTTGTTTTCAAAAAGAACAAACAGGTGGTAACTTTAGCAAGTAAAACCAATATAAAGATTGATGGCGAAGAAGTGGTTGTTGACCCCCAGTTGCTATTTCAACGACTTGTTGCAGCGGCAAACAACATTTTTCCTGATATTTCTGAAGTTTTCAAGTTTGAACTGTCAAGTACTCCAGCGGCATTATTCGAACCGTCAGGACTAATGCGACAAGCTCAAAAGGCAACATTAGGTGATGCCTTATGGACCATTGGAGACTGTGCTGTAAACAGAAAACTTGACTCTGAGCTACATTATGTCATTGACGGAGGTTCTTTAATTCAACGCCTACCATGGAATAAAGGGTCAACTTTCGGAGAGATCTGTCAACAATATGTGGATTACATAAAACGACGATATGACCATGCAGTTATCGTATTTGACGGCTACACATCAGGGCCTAGCACAAAAGATCATGTACATATGCGCCGGACAAAAGGAGTGGAAGGAGCTAAAATCATTTTTAAAACAACGACCCCTTTCAGAAGTAAAAAAGAAAATTTTCTCACTAACAATGAAAATAAACAAAATTTCATAAATATGCTAAGTGATGCCTTAGTAAAAAACGACTTTCAGACAGAACATGCAGATGTTGATGCTGATGTTCCAATAGCAATGACAGGTGTCAATCAGTCAATATCACACCCTACAGTGGTCATCGGGGAAGACACAGATGTTCTAGTTCTTCTTATATTTCACTGTACACTTAGTTCACATGGACTTTTTTACAGATCTGATCAGAGCAATCGAAAACTCAGTTCGAACAAAGTTTGGGATATTCAAAAAACTAAGCTGTTGTTGGGACCAGAAGTTAGCAAATTACTTCCGTTCATACACTCAGTTACAGGATGTGACACGACCTCAAGACTGTATGGTATTGGAAAAGGTCCCGTACTCAAACAGATGTCCGAAAATGAAGAACTTCGTAAATTAGCATTACCATTTCTTAGCAGGTGTTCATCTGTAAAAGACATTGTAAATTGTGGTGTGCAGATAATTGCTTATTTGTATGGTGGCGTTCCGCACGAAAGTCTAGACATCATTCAGTCTAGACATCATTCGCTACAGAAAATTTGCAAACAAAGTACTGTCGAACTCAGTTACATTTCTACAAGTTCAAACGCTACCACCAACATCAGCTGCAGCAGAACAACACTGTAAGAGAGTGTTCTACCAAATAATAGAGTGGACAGAAGAAACAAATCTTAATCCTTTGGACTGGGGTTGGTCAATCACAAATGACAGATTGACACCTATAAAAACTACCCTTCCAGCAGCTCCAGATAAACTGTTAAACATAATAAGATGCCAGTGTAAAACAAATTGTGACACACGTAGGTGTACATGTCGAAAACACGGTCTAGAGTGCACAATCGCCTGTTCTGAGTGCAAAGGACATTTATGTACTAACGCAGAAAAGATAGTATTTGAAGAAGACCAAAACGAATAAAACTATAATTGATATCAAAGTTCGTTTTTATTACATTATTATATTGCTCAAAAGACAAGATCGTTCAACATCTGTTATACTTGGTATTTTTTAACTAAAAGTGTTCAATTTTAAACCCCAACAATTACAATTTCTGAACGAATTTGATGTTATCATTTTTATTAAACGTAGAAGACTCTATTCTACAAATTGTACGAGACACATGTAAAAAATTATGTCAGATTAAAAGAGAATTTTTAAAAAATCCAGTTTTCAGCGATTTTTCAACAAAAAAGTCTCAATTTACCCCAAAATTACAATTTTCTTAACGAAATTGATGTTTATCGTTCTTTATGTCCTAGAAAACTCTATTCTGCAAATTTTACGAGACTTGTGTTAAAAAATTATGTCGGATTAGAAAAAAAATAATATTTTCCGGTTTTTAGCGATTTTTCATCAAAAAGCCAATATTTACCCTAAAATTACAATTTTCCCATGGTCTGACACTTGCCGATTTTTTCTATGTCAAAGATATGGGGTGATACTGCCTTGTAAGCATAAAATAGTTTCTGTTGCAATTACTTTGAGGTCGGGTAAATTTTGAGCTAGAATGACTGGACTATTTCACAGGTCTCTCTTATATCACAATCAGGATTTGAAGTCATAATCTTAGTGTTGGCAGGCTAGAGATCACCATAGATGAGGGGGGATAGGACCTTTATCGGGACTCCGGGATCTGGTGTTTTTAAGCTCGGGATTTCGGGATTGACCCTTTCGGGATCCGGGAATCCTTTACCTCAGGATTTCGTTTTTTCAAGTCTGGGATTTCGGGATCAAGACCCCTCCTATCCCCCCTCATAGATGAACAAAGACCACCCAACCACAGAGGCTCCTTCTATAAATAAAACAGATTCTTGACTACAATGTAGATTTTTATTTCTATAAGTTACAACAGGTTATCTCATTTTAATGACAGAAGACAGATGATGACACAGTAAAAATAAATATTTACATCATGATTGTACAAAAATAATATGCATTAATGTCAGAATGTTAAAAGTTTTTAAAACGTAAACATGATAAAATTGAGAATGGAAATGGAAATGGGGAATTTGTCAAAGAGAAAACTATCTGACCAAAGAGCAGAAAACAGCCTTTTTAATAAATACCTTTAAAATATGTTTATATAAGTAGTTTGACAGTGAATACCTAAGAATAACTAAACACTATTTCACAAAATACTAATTTTAAATACTTTTGAATAATTTACAGATTTACATTTATATAAACAATACTGCCTGAAAGTTAAAGAAAGTCATACATACATGTAGTATTCAAGTCTTTACATGAAATAAGAAGGGTCATTACAGAAAGAAATAAACATGTGGTTTGGGGGCTGGTTTCTATTAATAACTATTATATTACTTTCATTTATAACTTGAAGTACAAGGATGTGTATATTGAAATGGAAATCATCAAATTTACAAGGATATATGGGGTGATGACTGTTCCTTAAAATGACGTTGAACCAAGGGAAGACAACTTGCACTATGTTTGGTTGTTTAACTTTGAAATACATGCCGTTCTTTAAAATTGTTTCTATAATATAGGCGTTACTCTGGCCTTCCCTGAATTCCATATATCAATCCTAAGGTTTTTCCAATGATATATTTCACTGAATATTTGAAACTTTATAGTTACATAACATATGAAGTATTTTATGTGCCATTTTTTCAGACCACTGCATAACTCTTTCTTTAAATGACTAGATAAGATTTCCTGTTTGACACAAAGAAATCAATTGTGTCCCTTAATTCAAAAAAAATAAAAAAAAATTGAACAGTGACATGCATTTCTAAACAATAACATAATCTTGTTCATTTGTATAAAAACTATACTAATTTGTAATTCCAATGAAACATGCAAAAATTAATCCCACAATGCACAAAATTTTAATTGAATAGTTCCTATAATTGTTCAAGCTACCTTTTGTGAATAAACACCAAAAATAATGTTTTAATAAAAGTGCAATACATCCTTTATAGTAATTTATGATAAAAACTGTGTTAAGAATTGAATGCTTCTTTTTGTAAATTTATTGGGGTGTAAAAGCGTTGACCGAAGTACATTTTGTATGAAGCGCAGAAGCGCTTCATTCTAAAAATGTACGCACGGTCAACGCTTTTACAACCCTATAAAGTTACAAAAAGAAGCATTCAATACTTATAATTACATTTTTTAGCTATGATCATGAAAACACGAATTTTATATATTTCATTATTTAATTCACCTGTGCACTTTATTGTTGGAGCATGTGTTATCATGAGTGAAAAGTTGTATTGAGCAATGCAACTGCTTACGGAATAACATGTGATGTGCAGTTAGCCAATCAGAATAAAATATTATAATGAAACATACATTTAATGTAATTATTACATAATAAAGAAATAAAATTAAGAAAGGAAATTGGGGAATGTGTCACAGAGACAACAACCCAACCAATTGATGGTCTTAGTATTACAAGTGATGCACTCATGAAATTTCAGAGATTAAAAAGTCATTTAAAATTATATCAACATAACAGACCCTTTGCAAATTTACATTTTAAAATTACAATAAATATAAAATTTCTAATTTCTGAATGTTTGTTTAATGTCAGAAAATAATTCTAACCAAGAAAAATTAGGTCCTTCAATTTCATGTAACTATCAAATAAGTACTTTCACCTTAATCATACTAAAAACTTTTCTATATTACAAAAGCCATAATGATGTAGTAAATTTAAATGATGATGATCTGAGGTATATATTGTTTTTGGCTTTCCAAGGTCTTTAGATGACTCGATCCAGTACACTACCATAGAGCTGTCTTTACTGGTTTCAATGGACCTGGTTTTGGTTGCACACTTTCAAATCCATCAATCATTCGAATAATACGTGCTAATGGTTCCTTGTGTTTTGGTATCAATCCTGAGTTTATTAAAGTCTGGAAAATAAAAACATAAAAAATTACTTCATTTTCACAATTTTAATGAAGTATTGAGAAATTGTTAAAAGACTACTCTTAATTTCTTAAAAATATTAACCACAAGAAATAAAATTGAATGACCTATAAAACACATGAGTCAATGTTCTATACATTATACTTACATTCTTGGAAAACATATAACTTTTTTAAACAAAATATGAGTCTTTCAAGTCAATTAACCCTCAATCTTGTACACTTTATATTCTGACTTACCTCCCTGATTGTATCCACTAAATCATCAAAAGTGTAACATTTCCAATTTCGACTTACCTCCCTGATTATACCCACTAACTGATCAAACTTGTACACTTCCTATTTTGACTTTCCTCCTTTAATGTATCCACTGGCTTATCAAACTTGTACACTTCCTATGTTTACTTACCTCCCTGATTGTATCCACTAACTGATCAAACATGTACACTTCCTATGTTTACTTAACTCTCTGATTGTATCCACTAACTGATCAAACATGTACACTTCCTATGTTTACTTAACTCTCTGATTGTATCCACTAACTGATCAAATTTGTACACTTCCCATGTTTACTTACCTCCCTGATTGTATCCACTAACTGATAAAACTTGTACACTTCCTCTTTTGACTTACCTCACTGATTGTATCCACTATTTGATCAAACGTGTACACTTCCTCTTTTGACTTACCTCCCTGATTGTTTCCACTATTTGATCAAACGTGTACACTTCCTCTTTTGACTTACCTCCCTGATTGTTTCCACTATTTGATCAAACTTGTACACTTACTATGTTTACTTACCTGCCTGATTGTATCCACTAACTGATCAAACTTGTACATTTCCTCTTTTGACTTACCTCCCTGATGGTATCCACTAACTGATCAAACTTGTACACTTCCTCTTCAGCTTTCTTCCAATTTTCATCTAAAGTTTTTATCTAAAAACATATAAATTTTATTATTAATAACAAAATTTGCAAGGTGTTCCTATTTATGTATCATTGTAATTTTGCCTATTTTCTTTTGTTACCTATTCTGAAATTGGGCTCAAACTTCTTTTAAACTGTGTATTGCTTTGATTATTTTTTTTTACATTGGCTAAAAGTATAGGGGGAGGGTTGAGATCTCACTAAACAAGTTTAACCCTGCCACATTTGTGTGCCTGTCCCAAGTCTGGAGCCCCTGGCCTCAGTTAGTCTTGAATGTTTTTTTGTTTTAGTTCATTTTGTGTGTTTGAAGTTTTAATAATAGTATGACATTCATTTTCACTGAACTAGTATACATTATTGTTTAGGGGCCAGCTAAAGGATGCTTCCTGGTGCTGGATTTTCTCGCTGTGTTGAAGACCAATAGGTGGCCTTTGGCTGTTTTTTGCCCTTTGGTGTTTGTCACATTCCCCATTTCCATTCTCAATTTTATACCATATATGTTATTACTAATTAGACATTTACAAAAATTTGGATGTTTAGTGGGTATAATGAAAATCCAAACTATCAATGGTAGTGAAGGTTTGTTAAGCTGAAAATTCAGATGTAGACCAAATACTGAATCATTCCTTAATATAACTAGAGGTTCTAAAGAGCCTGTGTCACTCACCTTGGTCTTTTTGCATATTAAACTAAGTACACATATGGATTCATGACAAAATTGTATTTTGGTGATGGTGCTGTGTTTGTAGATCTTACTTTACTGATATTTAACTGAACATTCTTACTGCTTACAATTATATATTTCTATAATGAACTCGGCCAAGTAGTAACAGGGGGAAATACTTTACAAAAATTTAAAAAATTTATGAAAATTGTTAAAAATTGACTTTAAACATGATAAACATGATAAACATGATAAAGGGCAACCATTTTGGTCATGTCAACTTATTTGTAGGTCTTACTTTGCTGTACAATATTGCTGTTTACAGTTTATCTCTATCTATAATAATAGTCAAGATAATAACCAAAAGCTGCAAAATTTTCTTAAAATTACCAATTCAGGGGTAGCAACCATACAACATGTTGCCTGATTGGTCAGAAAATTTCAGGGCAGATAGAATTTGACCTAATAAACAGTTTAACACCATTTCAGATTTGCTCTGAATGCTTTGGTTTCACAGATATGAGCCAAAAACTGCATTTTACCCCTATGTACTATTTTTAGCTATGGCAGCCATCTTGGTTAGTTGTCAAGGTCACTGGACACATCTTTTAAACTAAATACCCGAATGATGATTGTGGTTTGGTTAAATTTGGACCAGTAGTTTCAGGGGAGAGGATTTTTGTAAAAGTTAACGAAGCCGACTTCGGATGCCAAGTGATGAGAAAAGCTCAATTGGTCCTTTGGGCCAGGTGAGTTAAAAAGCTGAGAAATATGTGACAAAAAGTCAAAAGTATGAATAGACAGACAATGTCATTGAAGTATACACCTCCCACTAAATGTATAACTCTTTGGTCAGGTTGTCTCTTTGACATATTCCCCATTTTAATTCACAATCTTAATTGTCACTTTTGATTGTAGAAAATACATTCAATCCATTTCTGCTTCAAAGCAGATGCATGATATTTTCTGTTTCAACTTACCCTCTTAGAAGCCTTTATAGCTAAAGTTTCATGGTATTCTTCCCCTTGTTTCACCTTTTCTTTTAATTTCTGAATCTGAAATAAATTAAATATAATTTTCATCTTCATTTAATAGTTAATATTGCTTTGTATTTCTAAAGCAGTTAAGGTGGTACCTAACACTACAGGGAGATAACTCTGTAAAGTCAGCTTAACGTTTTAATTATGTTGTGTTGTAAAGTGAATATTAAGCTTCTCAATGATCAAAATTTGTGTTTGTCAAACTGCTATATAACCAGTGTAATTTTTCTGACAAAATGGTTGGTTCAAAATTTTTTTAATTTTTATATTTTTGTTAAAGGGTCAAAGTAAATATTTTAACAAAATTTTATGAAAATTAAACGAGCCAAATTAATTTTAGTGAAAGTGTTGGGTACCACCTTAAGAATATATGTTTGAAAATATCAATTCCAAAAAATGACTGAATTCTTATATCAGGTTTTTACTTGTAGTTTTTGTGTTGATTTTTTTAAACCCAGATGGACATTTATCTTCTGTCTATTTATTATGTCTTTGACGGATAGTTTGACAATCAATATACCAAAACCTTATTTGCTTTTTTGGCAAAAGTGTTCAAATACAATACTTATATTTCCATTTCAATAAAAAAGATTATCTTTTCCATTTATATAAACCATATATAATTGTCTACTGCTCATACCCAAAAAAGAATTACTTATTACAATCGTTAAATTTTTATGCTTTTAACTTTTGCAAACTTTGACAACATTTAATTGATGTGAGAAAAATATTTTCTTTAGTTGTGAAATATCTGTTTTCGGCAATTGATCGTTCCAAATTTAATTATATGATATCAGATTTTCTTGGTTTCCTCTGAATTTTCCTATTGTGATGTCATAAAAAAGTCGAACATGACTCATGGTCACAAATAAAGAACAAAACTTTCTGAAAATCTTTGAAAAGGGGAGGATCAAAGTCATTAGAGAAACCCATTCCACCAGTTTAACTTGTGTATATAGCAATATTTTTCCACTCTCAATTTAGTTAAATTTTAATCATTTAAATAGTTTGGCAAGCCTTACACTTCAAATGCTAAAAAAATAACTCCAGCAGAGAAATATTGTAACACACTTGTTGCAGTGCTGGAATCTTTTGTGGATTCATTATAATTCGTTGGATACCAATCTACGTGGATTTTGTGGGTACAGGTGAACCACGAAAATTAAATGTACAAAGAATAACACATTTTCTAACGGCATGTATGCAAAATTGGGCAAGACCATGAAATCATTTTAATATCCAAGAAAATGCAAGTTTTCCTCAATCCACAAATAAAACCCAACATATTCATCCTAAACACAACAGTAGCGACTTGATATTTTTGTTGACTTCCAGTTTATGTGTAGTTACATGGTTAAGGTATTTAGCTACTGATTATTTATGTTTACCTTCAGTTTAAGAGTAGTAATATCATTGTGATATTTAGCAAAGTTGCCAGTTGGTTCTCCTGTCACACCTGCCAGTACGGCCTTTAACTGACCAGATAAGATCTGTTTTTCTGCTTCTAGCTGTTCAATCTGTGACTTTGCATTGGAGAGGTGGGATTTCAAATACTATAAAATATATATAATGATTTATTTTAATGTTTGACCAAAATTAGTCAAAATTGAAATTCATATACATACAATATGATGTTTCCTTTTTAGTTTAAAATGGTAATTTTATCAATAAATGAAATAACGAAATGGATAGAGAAATTAAATTGGACATTGAACTGAATGAAGCCTAAAATATCAGTTTGACTAATATTTTGAGAAAGTTGTAATATTCTGTTTACACAAAGTATGACTGAGGCTCATCAAACATATGAAAAAAGAACTCTTTGACGCATAAAAAGTAGTTTAAGAGATCAAATTAAGAATGTTTGTTACTTCTTTTTTGATTGTATAACTCCTTATGGCTATTCCAGAAATAGCCATGTCCCCAAGAGACCACATTTATTTCTGACCCACACCACCCACAGAAATAAAAATAAATTAGAGCACCACTCCCTTTGCATTTTGGTTTTTCAAATACAACCACCCACATAAAATTTTAAAAATGACTTCCCTGGGGCGGGGGGAACAGGTTTTTTTTATGGAACAGCCGTAATAAAATAAATATGAGGCTAACACCTACACTAATTTCTGCCTCCTGCTTTACATAGAATCCTATCTTGTCAGACAGACTTGTAATGTTTTCTGTCAGTGTGGAAATGTTTGCCTCTGCTTCAGTAAGATGACTTTTCTTCAAGGACAACTCTTCTTTTGTTCTCTGTTCTGATGTTTGGCATATATCTAATTGTTCACACAATTCTTTACTGTAAATTACAAAGAAAATGTACAATAAGAAAGAGAAAAGCATAAAAGAGAGTAAAAAAAATAAAAGCAAAGCAATTTTTTGCATACTGTTTTTTTTTAAATAATTTGAGTCAATCTAATCAAACTGATTGTTTTGTTCTCTTTTGAATTGTTCCATATTTTCACTGCCCTTAGGCATAATACCTTACTATAGTGTGTAGGTTTTGCTCATTGTTAAATTATCTAAGACAATATAGTAACCTTTAATACCACATCCCTGTCCTTGAGCTTTGGTGGAAAATTATCTCATTGGACATCAGATCACTTCTTCTTATTTGTGTATAACCTTCTATTTTATATCATTTTATCTTTAGTAACTTTGTATACCCTTTACAATAATTTAATTTTGGATGTAACGCGTCTTCTGATTGGCTGACATTATTTTGTTATCAGACCATAGACATAATTTAGTCATGTGACCGTGACTTCATCAACGTTTTTTCAAGGTTTTCTACAGATTAAAATGGAATTTAGAATTAAATTATAAGAAATGACTGTAATATTTTTTCTGTCTATTCGAAATAACATAAAAAATGTGGTGCACACTGTTAAATAACCCGCTACGTGCGTTATTCAGTGTGCACCAAATTTTTTATGTTATTTCTTCATAGACAGAAAAAATATTAGTCATTCCTTAAATAAAAAAAATAATGGTAAAGTAAACAGTGTTAATACAAGTGAAACTGCGAGCTACTGCTCACTGATGATACCCCCGCCGCAAGTGGATAATATTAATAGTGTAAAAATATGCAAGTGTTTGGTAAACAGGAAGTTGTCGAGTGATGAATCTGAAAACGCATCACACAGTATAGCTGACTTATAAAAATCCTGAAACCAAATTTCAGAAATCCTTGTATTGTAGTTCCTGAGAAAAATGTGACGAAAATTTTTAACTTGGTTATCATGTGTAAAATCATACAAGTGTTCGGTAAACAGGAAGTAGTCGAGTAATGAATCTGAAAACGCATCACACGGTATAGCTGACTTATATAAATCCTGAAACCAAATTTCAGAAATCCTTGTATTGTAGTTCCTGAGAAAAATGTGACGAAAATTTTCAACTTGGCTATCATGTGTAAAATCTTACAAGTGTTCGGTAAACAGGAATTTGTCGAGTGATGAATCTGAAAACGCATCACACGGTATAGCTGACTTATATAAATCCTGAAACCAAATTTCAGAAATCCTTGTATTGTAGTTCCTGAGAAAAATGTGACGAAAATTTTCAACTTGGCTATCATGTGTAAAATCATACAAGTGTTCGGTAAACAGGAAGTTGTCGAGTGATGAATCTGAAAACGCATCACATGGTATAGCTGACGTATATAAATCCTGAAACCAAATTTCAGAAATCCTTGAATTGTAGTTCCTGAGAAAAATGTGACAAAAATTTTCAACTTGGCTATCATGTGTAAAATCAGACAAGTGTTCGGTAAACAGGAAGTTGTCAAGTGATGAATCTGAAAACGCATCACACGGTATGGCTGACATATATAAATGTTGATACCAAATTACAGAAAGGGTGGATGTGTAGTTCCTGAGAAAAATGTGACGAAAGTTTCATGGGACGGACTGACTGACGGACGGACTGATGGACGGACTGATGGACGGACGGACGGACTGACAGACAGAGGTAAAACAGTATACCCCCCCTTTTTTAAAGCGGGGGTATAATAATAAGAAATTAGCTTTGAGACAAACATTACATTTTTCTCATAAATATGGTAAAACACATGTAAAAGTTAAACTTACTTTTCTAATTGTAAATCATCGATAGAAAGCCTTGAAGCCTTTTCTATGATACTAGCACATCTAATAATTTCACTAAATGTTTCACCAATACATTCTATCTGTTCAGCCAACCTTAGGTTAGTATCCTCTAATTGTGACTGTGACATAACACTGATATTCTTCATCGTAGAATCTAATGGTCCAGGCTTCGATTTGATTACACTTGTTCCAGTTCTTACTGGGGCAAAGGCACTATTTCTCTTAGAAAAGCCTAATTTATCCCTACTCATAGCACTAGGACTTTCCTCAATGGAGTCTCTGTCTTTAAGTTTTTCACAAATAGTGGACATTTCATCAAATGGAGTGACGCCCTCTATGTAGGGTGAGATACTCCTAGATGATTTGTCACTGGGACTAGATTTACAAGATTCGTATTCACTGTCACTCTGGCCTTCTGCTGCTTTAATGACCATAGATAAGAATGACCGATCCTGGGTTTTACGACAAGAGTCTGATATATTGTTTGTTAGTGTCTTTCTTGCAGACTTCTTAGCTGATGGTTTTAACCTTGGTTTCATACAGCTGGTTAGTGGACTTGACTAAAATAAAAAAAATCTTGTTTATTTTACAAGTACATGTCTTCATGTAATTGTGGAAAGGAGTAGGTTCGGTAAGGACCGATTTTGGCCTCAAATTTCAGTTTCATCTGACGAAAGATTTTGACCACTTTTTAAACACTTAAGTGTCTATTTCATATGATGCAATTAATTTATGTGAAAGATTTTAACTTATTTAGTCATTAAAAACGATCCGATTCTGACTCAAATATGAGAAATCTACCAAATATGCGAAAAAATGTCACTTTTCAGATGGTTTTTGTCAAAAACGAAAGTGGCCGCATCCGTGTTCATCCTCAATCTTTATATATGTTATGTATTATCATTAAATACAACTTCCATTTCAATATTTTGGATAAACACGAATGCGGCCACTTTCGTTTTACACGGAAACCGTCTAAAATTTAACTAAAATGCTCGAATTGTGAAGATTTCAGTAATTTAGCATGAATTAATGGTGCTAGTTCTCAATATATGTGCATTGTATTGGCAAAAAGAGCCCATATTTATGTAGCAGAACCTTTCTACTATCCAATAAATGACTAAAAGTTTACATTTTAACAATTTCGTAAAACTGCTATATTTTGGGGCCAAAAAGGGGTCTTACTGAACCTACTCCTTTTATTTGTTAGTAGATCAGGTTTTTTTTTTAAACAGTGATCTTAAGGGTGTACTTAGGTGAGGTTTTGGAATTTGTGTCAAATGTTTGGACTCCTTGGGTGTTTTTCCTTACCATACAAGGTAAAATATTTTGCCGCATAACACCCATTTATTTTTTCACATAAGACTTAATAGCATATAAAAAGGAAATTTACCAAAATTTAAGCAGATTCTTGATTTTATTTGTATTGATTTGAGACCCAAATAATATCTATGCAAATATAAGGTTAAAGTTCGAGTCAGCCTTTTCCAAATTAAAGTGTTTCAGCTAAATGATTAATTGTCACCATACTAAAAACTCGGAATATGAATAAAATTGCTTGGACATATTTTTACTTCTTTTTCTTCTTCCAGTGTATTAAATGTATATGATTATATGTGAATAACTTCATAGCTTATGTATCATTAAAACAAATAAAATCAATCATACATTTATATGTGATCTATCAAGTCCTGCTCTGCTCCTCAAACCTTGCAACAAGCTAGCCATTTTGTTTTCCAGTTCCACTAATAAGAAAGTGCTCTCCCTTAGCTCAGCCTTCCGGGTCTCAAGTTCTGAGGACTTTCTTCGGAGCTCACTCTCTGCTAGATCAATACCCTGTCTACAATGACACAAAAGTACCAACTAGAATAAGATTTCTTTAGTAAACAGTTTACATCTTTTAAAAGTTCATACAGCCTGAAAACCTATTCTGGTTTGAACAGACAACCAAGAATGAGTTTTTAAATAAGAATTTTGATTTTGCTAGAAAACTCATTTAAAAATGGTTTATCAACACACAACTTCCAATGAATGATATAACAAAATTTAGAATCCTTGAAAATATTTAATTCACTTGTTCAGCTTTTGAACACATCTAAACAGATGGTTGTTTGAATACCAATGTCATTCAAGGGTAATACATGTTCAAATAAATGTTCGTTTTATACTGGTATGGCTTTCTTGTTTTGTAGGTAGAGTGATTGCCCCCTTTTTTTTATACTTTTGATACAAGTAAGACTGTCAAACTTTCTGCTCTTCATGGTTTTCTCTTGATTAAATTTATACTCTTATAGTGCTCAACTGTTTTTCTTTAGTAGTTGTCTTTACCATTCATAAAAGTTTTTTGGTAGGTTTGTTTTTATGCTAAGAGACAATCTTACTAGTCACACACTTTCAAACTGATTTTTGGTTTGTTTTCATGTTGTGCTGTAACAACATTGTCTCAGATTAGAAAAAAGAGGAGGGAAGGGCACCAAAAAATTGTTGAACGCCACCATCTTCTCAAAGTACCAGTAAGGACTCTGTTCTTCAGAGGTTGTTGACATTGGCTGTCAAAATGAATTTTCTTTTTATAATGTGTTTTTTTGGTTGCAGAATTCACCATTACAATAATGAAAATAACATCAGTCAACAAGATCAAAGGAAATATATTACAAGTGAGTTGAAGTGACTGATAAGTGTAAATATTAGAGGTTCCTGTATAGGTGTGTGTGAATAAACTCATCATAGATACCAGGACTAAATTTTGTATATACGCCAGACACACGTTTCGTCTACAAAAGACATCAGTGACGCTTGAATCCAAAAAAGTTAAAAAGGGCAAATAAAGTAGGAAGTTGAACAGCATTGTGGACCAAAATTCCTAAAAGTTTTGCCAAATCCAGCTAAGGTTATCTATGCCTGAGGTAACCACTACTTTTTGTCTTGATTTTTGTGAAATTATAATAGCAAAGAAATTGGTCTGTAGCAAAACTATATACTGTGGATTCATTATTATTGGTTGGATACCAATTTTCGTGGATTTCGTGGGTACCGGGAAACCACGAATTTAAATATTCAACAAATTGCAAATTTTCTTAAGGAATATATGCATACTTTGTCAAAACCATGAAATTAAATATCCACGATTATGCAAGTTTTCCTCAAACCACGAAAATTGGTACCCACGAAAATAAATGAATCCACAGTAAATGAGGTGACAAAATTAAGTAAATATTGCATTGCTTATGAAAACATACACCATGAAGAGCACATTATTATAATGAGCCAATGATAAGTGATTTCTCCCAATCTTACATAAACTGAATCATAATAAACCATGTCACATTTATCTAAAACTTACTGCAAATAGTCCTGATTTCCTCTAAACATAGCCAAACTATCCTAAAGAAAAAATATTTACAAATATATCAAAGTTTGTTCATATAATTTATTCTGTGTATCCATGTTTACTTTCTTACTATGTTTTCCAAAGTTTCCTCATGTTTTCCCAATTTACTTAAATTTGCTTTTTTATGTGGTGGCAACACTTTTTTATTGAATATCATTATTATAAAGTTCTAGTCTCTTGCAACTTTAGGTCAAACAGGATTAGGACTCTGCTAAATATAAACAATATCATAAACACAGAGAAGGAATTTTAAAAGACTTGTGTCAATATTCCTAATATGTTCTATATAGTGATGTAATCTTAATATTATACTAGTCATCAAAGGTGAATTTATAATGCAGTGAAAAAGATATTGCTTACATCCATTTCATTTGTTTTAGAGTGGAAAGTTTTCTCAATGCCAAATTAAACCACATCTCCATATTTTCATAAGTTGAACCTTATTTCAGTTTCAATATCTGTATTTAAACTAGTTAATTTACCTTGAAATTCACTACCAGCAGGAAATAGTCAAAAACTTACTCTAAGTTCCATATTTTCCAGCCTGGTATGACTCAGTTCTTGGTTAGCCAGAGATAAATCTTCATCTAGTTTGACAAGTTGGGAGGCTTGTTCTGATGAAAATTCTCTGGTAGAAAACAGATCATTCTCTAACGTATCTATGTCTTCGTTTAATGAGTCCACTGTCCGCTGGAGGTTCACTGATAGTAGCTCTAATCTATCAAATGGAAAAATAAACAAGTTACTATTATTAGTGTAGATGAATCGTTAAAATTATCATCATAAGACAACAGACTGATTCCAGATAAAATTAGTCAGAACTTTTGATTACGGAGAATCTCTAATGCAACCTAATACAAATGTGCAAAATTGGAAAGTGTTAACATGTTTAACTTACGAACAACTAATATAAAAATTCTAATTCAATATATTCACAGATACAAAGAAACAAGAGTTTAAATGTAAAGCCATTTTTTTTATAAAGTGTCCAAGTTGTCTTATGACCGAATTGACTTTTCCTTCAAGTACAATCTTGCTATCAGAATCAATTTATCCTGACAAAAGGCATGCACTGCATACTGCTACCTGATTACTAACTTCATGTGTTGCATCAATTAAGTGGTTCTATCATAATGGACTGTTACGTAATCTTAACCAATCTTAAAAACTGTTTATCAATGCAAAGGGAAACAGAGTTAACAAGAATGTGTCAGGTACATGGATGCCCTACTCGCACTATCATTTTTTATGTTCAGTGGACCGTAAAATTGGGGTCAAAACTCTATTTTTGGCTTTGAAATTGGAAAGATCATATCATCAGGAACATGTGTACTAAGTTTCAAGTTGATTAGACTCCAACTTCATCAAGAACTACCTTGACCAAAAAAATTAACATAGAGCGGGACAGACGGAGGGAGGAACAAAAGAAGGAACGGATGAATGGACAAACAGATGCACAGATGGGAAAACATAATGCCCATAAATGGGAGCATAAAAACTGTTGAGCATCTCATTTACTTTACCATTTATTACTCTCATGACTAACAATAATCTTACCTCTCTTTTTCTTCTTGGAACATAACTAATGTACTAGCCAATTTCCTTTCATTGTCATTTGACCTACAATACATATTGTGTCAGATTAGATCTACAGTCAACTTGTTCTTGTATAAAATAATCATGTGTCGTTTTCAATCTATAGTAGGAAATTCAACAGGCATTATCATGATAATGCATGTGGGCATTATAAATATAATATTGATGCCTTCTCTTTATTTCAATTTTAAGCTATTTTTAAACACTATGCTGATGCAGACAGCAAATTTCCCACATTATCTGGGACTGACAACTCTTAAAATACTTTAATGACCATTTGGTCCAAGATTTATTATTCTTTTCTGCAAATTTTAGAGGCTATTTATTTGAGCAAATAATGTGATTTTGTAATTTGGACTTATTTTTTTTGTGCTGTCCGACTTTTTTTTCAAGATTGATTTTAACTTGCATAAATATAAATCTAGGTGTGTTTAGCAATTGCGGCAAGAACGATACAACCACAGTAGAAAATTATACATTGCTGGCCAGCAGTCCGTTTAGGACCTGGGGAGAACACTGAACGTGTCCACAGTACATGGATGCACAAAATAACTAACTAACAGACTAACAAATAGAAGCACAGACCAAAAAACATTATGCTCTTAAGTTGGGCATAAATACCACAAAACAAACCATTTCTTGAAGTCTTGATATTCATTTTCTTGAGCTTCATTTATGTGCCTGAGATTTGATATTTCCTGGACTGCAGCCTTGTCGTTCTCTTGTAAGTCATCTACCTGTTCTACTAGTGACTGTTTTACCTGGTTGGCTTCTTCTAATGCTGTAATCAAAAATTACAACAAAAATTACAACAAAAATTAGGGTCAAGCATGATATATGTGCGTTTATGTACATGTTCAGGAAAATATTGAAATCCTTTTTTCAAGAAGTCTTCTTTTAGTACAAAAGTAAGAAATGAATATATTAATTTTCTTCCATAAAATTCATTAAAATTCCAAACTACCTTTGCTTTAAAACTTCAATGACTCACATTTAGTTGCATGAATAAAAGATTATACATATCCAAGACTTCTTACATTCATAGATGTGTTATTTACCTACATAGTTTGAATTGAAAGATGAGTGTATTGCAGTCACTGATGTGATAAGTTTAATTTTCAAAATAAATCCTACTTAAATCGTACTTTCCAACCCAAAAAGATGTAAACATACCTGATCTTGTGGTCATTAATTCTCTACTTAGGATCTGTACTTGGTTTGAGGCACTTAACAGATCAGCTGATGTACTCTCATACAATGTTTCAATCTGCAAATAAATTGATGATATATTATAATGCATCATGTATATGTATAAATTCACATTCATTAGAACCAATTTTCTTTATCAAAATAAATTTTGCAGAGGATATTTAGATTATGTAGCTGTGCCTACTAACTAATTATGTTTTTGGACATTATCTATTACTAGTACTTAAATTTTTAGAAAAAATGCCAAGCTTAATGGTTTACTTTTGCAAGTTGTGACTTGGAGGAAGAGTTGACTCATTGGCACTCATGCCAAATCTTCTTATATCTAAATTTTTGATCTAAATGACGTACAAGGGTCAAACTTTATGACCCAACCTAAGTCAACAGGGCCATAAAAATCCCAAATCAATTTTTTTTTTATCATTTTTTTTTACCTGCATCATACTAGACCTAGATGTTTCTAGGGTATTCTTCAGACTGTTATAATTGTCAGCCATTTCTTTCTTCTCTGTATCAAATCTCTCACATTCTTTCTCATTTTCACATTGTTTTTGCATAACTTCAAGTCTCTGTAAAAGAATGAGGTTTTAATTAGTTTCTTATATATTTATGTTTTATTTTGAATTCATCATGCTTCAGGACTCATGTTCCTTAGTTTATGTATTTTTAGGCAACTAGTATGTAAATGGCACACAGATTATTATGAAATTGCATGCAACTAGAATGAGGAACTCCATATCAAAATCAATAAAAGTAGTGATAAATACACTATCAATAAAATTTCTAATGCAAAAATCCATGTAAATATTATAAAAAAAAATCTGCCATCTTTACTATATAATAATTTTTGTCCCTATTAAGGAGGAATATGTTTATCAAAAATGCTACAAAAGAAAGTTCATCAAAGCCTGTTCTGAAGTATCAGAATTAAACATTTGTATCTTTAAAATGTATTACAGCCTGAAAACATGAATAAGGAGCCAATCCATTCTAGAAAGTTACTATCATACTGTTAATGATGGTATGCCAAGCAAAGTTTCAGTTATTTAGAGAGAAAAAAATCTGCCTATCACCTCAATGACCTCAGAACTAAACATCCTTTGACAAGAGGTGAACTCAAAGAACATCACTTTCCTATTCCTGGATATTTAGAAGTTAACTATACAAACCTGTACATCTACTCCTCTCTTCATGTTCATTAATCTGTCAGCTGCTGACCTGACTTTCCTGTAATTATCTGATACAACTTTCTGTATCTCACTCTGAAATATAAACATTCTCATCAACTAATGTTCAAAGAAAAACTAGGTGAAAAAATAGCAATTTGATCTACCTGGCAGCTTAAATGAAATTACCAGTTATAAATGATTTAGGTGTCTAAATTCCATCTCAAATGATGTGTTGTAAAATGTTTTTGGCACAGTTATAAAGTCCTTTCTCTAATTCTTACTGGATTTATCCTTTCCTGACCTGTTGATTATTATTTTTTTTTTCAACTTGTGGTTCGTTTGATCTCAGTTCTTCATTGGTCAAAATTTGGTTATGACATCAGATTTTCTTGCTTTCCTCTGAAATTCCAATTGTGACATCATGAAACTAGAGGCTCTAAAGAGCCTGTGTCGCTCACCTTGGTCTATGTGAATATTAAACAATGGACACAGATGGATTCATGACAAAATTGTGTTTTGGTGATGGTGATGTGTTTGTAGATCTTACTTTACTAAACATTCTTGCTGCTTACAATTATCTCTATCTATAACAGTACTTTCTGTGGAAAATGTTATTGAAAATCTTCAAATTTTAAGAAAATTGTTAAAAATTGACTATGAAGGGCAATAACTCCTTAGGGGGTCAATTGACTATTTTGGTCATAGTGACTTATTTTTAGTTCTTACTTTGCTGTACATTATTGCTGTTTACAGTTTATCTCTATCTATAATAATATTCAAGATAACAAAAAAAAACAGCAAAATTTCCTCAAAATTACCAATTCAGGGGCAGTGACCTAACAACCAATTATCCGATTCATTTGAAAATTCCAGGGCAGATAGATCGTGACCTGATCAACAATTTTACTTCCTGTCAGATTTGCTCTTAATGATTTGGTTTGTGAGTTATAAGCCAAAAACTGCATTTTACCCCTAAGTTCAATTTTTAGCCATGGCGGCCATCTTGGTTTGTTGGCCGAGTTACCGGACACATTTTTTTAACTAGATACCCCAATTATGGCTTAGTTTGGTTAAATTTGGCCCAGTAGTTTCAGAGGAGAAGATTTTTCTAAAAGATTACTAATATTTACGAAAAATGGTTAAAAATTGACTATAAAGGGCAATAACTCCTAAAGTGGTCAACTGACCATTTTGGTCATGTTAACTTATTTGTAGATCTTACTTTGCTGAACATTATTGCTGTTTACAGTTTATCTCTATCTATAATATAATTCAAGATAATAACCAAAAACAGCAAAATTTCCTTAAAATTATCAATTCGGGGGCAGCAACCCGACAACGGGTTGTTCGATTCATCTGAAAATTTCAGGGCAGATAGATCTTGACCTGATGAACAATTTTACCAAGGTCAGATTTGCTCTAAATGCTTTGGTTTTTGAGTTATAAGCCAAAAACTGCATTTTACCCCTATGTTCAATTTTTAGCCATGGCGGCCATCTTGGTTAGTTGGCCGGGTCACGCCACACATTTTTTAAACTAGATACCCCAATGATGATTGTGGCCAAGTTTGGATTAATTTGTCTCAGTAGTTTCAGAGGAGAAGATTTTTGTAAAAGATCACTAAGATTTACGAAAAATGGTTAAAAATGGACTAAAAAGGGCAATAACTTCTAAAGGGGTCATCTGACCATTTCGGTCACGTTGACTTATTTGTAAATCTTACTTTGCTGAACATTATTGCTGTAAACAGTTTATCTCTATCTATAATAATATTCAAGATAATAACCAAAAACAGTAAAATTTCCTTAAAATTATCAATTCAGGGGCAGCAACCCAACAACGGGTTGTCTGATTCATCTGAAAATTTCAGGGCAGATAGATCTTGACCTGATAAACAATTTAACCCCTGTCAGATTTGCTCTAAATGCTTTGGTTTTTGAGTTGTAACCCAAAAACTGCATTTTACCCCTATGTTCTATTTTTAGCCATGGCGGCCATCTTGGTTGGTTGGCCGGGTCACGCCACACATTTTTTAAACTAGATACCCCAATGATGATTGTGGCCAAGTTTGGTTTAATTTGGCCCAGTAGTTTCAGAGGAGAAGATTTTTGTAAAAGTTAACGACGCCGGACGCAAAGTGATGGGAAAAGCTCACTTGGCCCTTCGGGCCAGGTGAGCTAAAAAGGTGACCATGCCTGATGACATCACGTACAAAGAACACATCTTCTTGCAGGTCTTTCAAAAAGAATGATTTTAAGATTTTCTGCATTTTGTCTCAAATCATTAGAGACACAGATTCCACCACCAAATCTTGTGCAATGCCATATTCATCCATTCTTGACAGTTATTTTTTTTTTAAATATCGAAAACGCTCAGAGAGCCTCATGTTTAAAATTTGAAAATTTAACAGTTTCTAGTGAATAAATATTGTATCACACTAGTTGCATTGGCAAAATCTATATGTTTATTGATTACAATGAATGATATACATCGAATGGATACACATGAAAGCATACACATAGCTATTATTATTTTTTCTGACTTAATAGACATTCAGAACTGGGCAAACAGCTTAAAAAGCCTTACAAAATTTAAACAAGTCAGCTTCCAAGACCTGGTTGCACAAATGCCAATTAAGGATGTTTGCTCCTCTATTTTTTTAATTTTTCCAGATTTTTGGAATCCTCTGGTTTTATCCATGTATAAGCATTAAAAAAAAATGCCCACTAACCCCTATTTTTCTTTTCATATTTTTACTATATATAGTTTAAAAAGCCATATTTCAAAATCTTATAAAATCCTTGTTATTTTTTCATAGTTTTTTAAACAAAAAAGGTGACAATGTTAAATGTAAGAAAAATCTAGAGAGAATTATTTCCCGCCAAATGTTCAGTGGCTTATATCTCGAAAACAAGTACACTGACCCTCCATTTTTTCTGCTTTTTTAGTTTCTTTATTTATAAACTATCAATTTATAACAGTCTTTTAAAAAGCTTGTTATTTTTAAACAGATTGGCGAACCTCCTTAACATAATTCATCGTATAAATCTAAATGTTATTTAAATCATTCAAAAAGACATTGGATTATTAATTAATGAAATTATTTGCCCATCGTTTTTAAGCATAAACAATTACGCC
This sequence comes from Mytilus edulis, assembly GCA_019925275.1. Taxonomy (NCBI): domain Eukaryota; kingdom Metazoa; phylum Mollusca; class Bivalvia; order Mytilida; family Mytilidae; genus Mytilus; species Mytilus edulis. The sequence continues at coordinate 45,778,670 of CM034360.1, read as the reverse complement.
ATATGATAATGAATACCTGTAGTTGTTCTGCTAACTTGAGACTGTCTGTTAGTTCTTTGTACTCTACTAACTCAGTCTGTAATTCTAAGATTAGATTATGAGCACTTCTCATCTGATGATCATTCTGTTTATGTTCTAGTTCTTCTTTTAAAGTGGCAATCTATAATTATATAAATCAAACACTGCAATATTAGAATAATATGAAGCTGTAAAATTCAAATATGTATCCATCTTTTTGTAGTAAAAGATAATATTTTATAAATGACATTGTAGTTGTTCTTACTGGCAATCATGCAACATCTCTTTTATTCAAAAATTTTATTCTGATAACATTAAAGTATTATTTTTATTTGGATGATAATTTTCAATATAAATATTGGGGGAAAATAACAGTAGGATCCGGAAATTTTTTCACCTAATTTCAGTCATTTTGAGATAACTTAAAATTAAAAGTAAATGCCCTTTTTTAAAAAAGATTGTCAAAATCACATTACTGAGTATGCTCATACTGGTAGCCTCAACAAACTTGTTGCTTGCATCGCATTTACTTCATGATTTTTCCTACCATTTTCTTAATATTGTTCAAGGGCAATTAAGGGAAGGCAACAGTTTAAAAATGAAATGATTTTAATGACTCAAAACCATAAATTTCTCAGACAAGGCTTACGTTTCTTTCGATTTTGAAGACAAAATTGAAAACTGGATGTTTTGCGAATTCTAAAACAAGCAATTCCGGACTCATTTCCGGGTTTAGTCTTGTTTATCATTCACAGGAAATCATCGGCTTTTTAATTTTTTACCTTTGATAGTGTTTGAATATGAATGATAATAGTTACACTTGCTTTATTTAGCATCAAATCATTTTGAATTTCAATTTAGTGTCTAATCTGCTGAAGACGATGATTTCGACATGCATATTACATAGTAAACAATGCACGTGTTAGTAGTGACCAAATACGTTTTTCTACGTAAATTAAATCAAGTTTTTATTTAATTTTAAACCAGAATTGACAATTGTCTTAGCTGAAAAGTAATTAGATAATGAAGACATTTGTTATGGAATTTTAATTTCTTTATAATATTAGTTCTGAGCTTGTGTTCAATAGCCAGGTGTGAATTAAAAACATAGGTAAAGAGATTAGCGATCATTAGCCATTACTTCCCCAAGGCATTAATAGAGTTATTAGGAGGGCCCTCAGGGTTATAAAACTATACTGGAGTGGCAGTTTTATTACAGGATAGGGATAAAACAACAAAAACAAGTTCAAAATGGCGATTTAGAAACTCGATCTTAAAGAAATGACCGACATTATTTCTGTTAAAGAATAAAATTTGTCCTAAATCCCAATTCCACGTTTAGGACAAGACTGACAAATATGACTGTTTCCAGACCCCTGTTCTTTTTCCTTCACTTTAGAATGGTATACACATTCTCAAGAAAAATTTCACAAAATAAGTTTAATTCCAATATTAACTGTAACCTGCAATAAACCACAGGCTGAGTTAATTCATTGCTATTTCAAAATACATTTAGATTTGTCATTTTGTTTGTTCGTCTAATTTTATATAAATTTTAAGGACATTTCAATTTGTATGCAATAGTTGTAAATTATCTCCCTTGAAAATAGGGATTTGCTTTATATATTTTTCTGACAAATATTCCACCTTAAAAAAGCACATGTTGCTGTTCTACACATGACTGCTGAAAAATTTAGAATTAAAGTATGTAATAACCACTTAACAGTGAACTAAATAATTTGTTTCAATATAAGAAGGTCATTCAATTTGCTTTTTAAAAAAAATATATAACCTGAATTATCTCCCCTCTTAATTTTATTTTACTTTAAATAGATGATCATCAAATTACATAATAGTTCATGCTAGATGAATCCCTTATCAGTTGCAAGCTGGTAAATAGTATGTTAAAAGTCAGATACATTTTCTGTATGTATGAATGCTTATTACTGAACTTCAAGTACCAAACAGCTGTTCAGAGTTACATTATAAATCACGGATGAATAATATTTTGTTGTTAATACCTCAAAGATTTTTGTTTGTGTAGAATCAGCCAGTTGTATTTCCATTCCACAGCACTTTATTTTCAGACTTTCAATTTCTGACACAAACTGATCTTTTTCTTCTGAAGATCTGGCATTCAACTGAAAATTTTCTTCTTTCTGAACTCTAACTATCTGTTCACTTTCCTGAAGGCTTTTGGTTAATTTTTCTATTTTCTCTTCATACTCTTCCTAGACAGGGTGAATAAGCAGAATATGTTCAACACTATCATCAATATGGGAATAAAACTTTAAAACACAATTTAGTTTTTCAATCTCTATTTTAGATAAATCTAAATCATTATGTATGCAGAGTCTGAATACAAAGTTTTGCCAAAAAATTCATAATAATTTATTTTAAAGATCATATTTTCCATATGTTTTAGGCTTTAAACCCAAAATCATTCAATATCTATTTCTTGAGTATTCTACCTTGCATCCATCTCCAAATATCAGTACTTTACATTTTCATTCTACAGATCACAATTCTTAAGATTAATTTAAATATACCTCCAATATTAACTTTTTAGGATTTCTATGTAAATTAAACCAACAAAAATGCTTAAACACAATAACATTTTCTAAATAATTATTGTAGTATATTTGAAACTAATTAAAATATAACCTAGATTGCTGGATAAGGCAATTTTTTCTCAGACCTGAATAAAGATATTAAGACTTTCTCATAATAAAGAAAACTGGCAAATTCTTTTATACATTCACAATTGTAAATAAATGAACAGTATTTAAACCTTCAAATTCTTTTTCTCTAGATCCACTTTTCCTTGGTTATCATTTATGATCTTCTGTTTCTCCTTAATCACTGTCTTTAGTTCAGATATCTTAGACTTAAAATGATCCCTTTCTTTTTCTACTTTCCCTATATCAAGTTTATAACGTTCAGCTTCCAGGGCATAAGTGTCCAGTTTGTTGGCCAAGATTCTTGGATGCTGCTTCCTAATCTCATCAGCTGTTATCCTATAAATAAAGATTGATGATTGTTGGTTGCTTAACATCGAGTGGCAAATATTTCATGCATGCTCAGGAAGAATAATAAAAAAATAATTAGTAATAATTTATAAAGAACTGTGCAAGTATTTCAAATTTCTTTTGTTACAAGTTTGATGACTTTTGTTTCAAAAATAACATAATTGGCTACCAATTTGCAGATCAAATGACTAAATACAGTGTGTTGATTTTCAAACTGTATATAGAATAACTCTTGTTTTTTACCTACTGTAATGAGTATGAAGTGTGCTATTTCATGTATTTAAGATGATGCCGTTGGTGTGTTAGTCTATAGAAATGTATTTTTATTTTAAGACCATCGTTGGAAATATTTGTGTTACTATTTTCTCAACAGTTTTTTATGTGACAACATGTTTTTAAAATACAATACAATGTTGATGTTTAATTTATCATTTTATATAACTGTAAAAATTGTGTACATAACATTGCATAAAAAATTAACAATTCCTATATACATAACATTCTATATTTCCATGGGAATGCGTCCAACTTACAACTACTGTTAGTGCCATGTGTAATATGATGCTAAACCCTGTTTGATATGTCCAGGGTTTCCCCTGGGTCACTTATTTTTTTCGCCACCTCTTTTGCCAAAACAATATATTTTTCGCCACTTTCTTTTTTTTTTCGCCAAGTAACATAAATATATTTTTCGTTTAAAATTTATCTTTTTTTCTACCCGTGTGTCGCAAAGTGGTAAATAAATTATGTATGTGACATTTACCGGAAGCTATTTAACCATATCATTTTGTCAAACAATTCAATCAACACCTTTATTAATTAGTCCTTTAAATTTGTTGTCGATAGGTATAAAATGCAATCAGCTGATTATTGATTTTCTGTCCAAATCTTAATGAGGTCAAGGTGAATTCCTAGTATTGTATGATCGAGTAAAGTCCGAGAAACTCGAAAAAAGTAAATAAACAAGATGAAGGAAAATGAATCGTTATATATATTTCTGTCGCCAAATTCTTTTGCCAATGACAAATTTTAATCGCCACAATTATTATTTTTTCGCAAATTGCGAAAATGGCGACCGCCAGCGGAAACCCTGGATATGTCGCAAGTAAAACCATTTGCCAGTAACAATTACATCTAATCAGTTATTTAATAATTCAATACACATGCATTTGATAGAATGTCACTGTTTTCTAGTCTTAAAATAGATTCTATTTGCCCATTTGTTACCTATGTCCCTTCTTATTGAGAAGTTTAACAGGTGTCATTGATGTTTCACTGTTTACTAAGAGGTATTCTGTCATCGTAGATCCTGTGTTCATCATTGGACGAACATCCACACCTTGGTCCATCTGTTCCACAATGACCGTGTTGGTCATCACATCAGACTGTGTGGATGTGGCAGATATTCCACAGTCCTTGGTTTGTAGTGGGTGAAGAGGTGAACATAAAACAGACCTTGTATCTGGTACTGCCTGAAAATAAAAGTAGGCATCATACAAAATGCAAAAATTATATTCAACCTTATATTCAACTATAAACTTATCTCAAGTAGTAAAGTATCATTGTACATATTAGGATGTAATTTTACATGTTTAAAAACTAAGTTAAAGATGCATTTGAATGGTTTAAACAAATTAAGGGAGTGTTTTGACAACTTTTTATTTTCTCTTTTTTTTGAGAGACCTTTTTCATATGTATTTTGTTTTTATTCATACAAGATACAATGTATGTATTCCTTAAAATCATAAAAATGATAACTAAGATGATAAAAAGTTGGTATATATCCTAATTTTTCATACACTATTTCATTAACAACGGTTTTTCTAAAATTGAAAACAATAAATACCTGTAATGCCATGTCATGTTTTACAGGTGTAGCATTTGTCATAGTGGAAACAGAACAACTGTCATCACTATACTGAGCTGTAAACTGATTGCTTATTGGAGAACATGCTGTAGATTTCATGTCACATGGAATAGGAGAACATGCAGCTGTAACAGTGTCAATCAAATGCTGGACTGATATGTCACACATCTCTGGTAGTTTGACAGGTGTGACAGGCTCCGTCATTGTTTCCTGCTCCAAACTACAGGTGTGACAGGGTGAACATGCCATGTCATGTGCACTAATTTCCACCAAAGAACCAATGTCTCTGGTTTCTTTAACAAGAGGTGAACATCCTGTCTCCTGCAGAGATGGCATTTCTGTTGAAGTTTCAGTACTTGTTTTAGAAACAGGTGTCATTGGAGAAGTTCCACACTCATTGATGTCATGTCTGTCATCAACACTACACTTGTGACATGTGTACCCAGCATATGTGTGGTCACTTCCATTCCCAACAATAACACTTCCATTCTGGTCTGTAACAGAATTTTCTAAGGGAGATAACTCATTGTTAATACGGTCTTTGACAACTTCAGATAACACTTCTGAACTGGCAATGTGAGCAGCGCCATAAATTTCTTCATGACCAATAAAAATGTCACTGTCAACAATAATCTGATGATTGTTTTCAGCATATAAATCACTGTCAATCTTTGATTTGAATAAACTAGCTGACTGTCGTTCCTCAGATTCATCTGTCTTCACTGGTTGTGGTGTGTTAATAGATATTTGGCTTCTGCTTGAAGTCTCATGATCTAAATCTGTTGATTTGAGATCCTCTTTAACTTCACAACTATCAAATTGTAGATCTCTGACATTGTCAGGACTGTAAGATACTGTTTTATTACATATTGGTGTTGCTGGTACCACATTAACAACAGGTGGACAAATTAACTGCAAGTAAATAGGAAATAAAAAAAATAATAACCCTATTTTGAATGTTTGTTGTTGATTTGTTATAAACTATTTATTATAAACCAATTTTGTAAAATAAACATGTTCACATTAAGTTCATTACATTATTTGTTTTTTTACTACATGAACATAATATATCATTTTTATTTAAGGAATGACTGTAATATTTTTTCTGTCTATGAAGAAATAACATAAAAAATGTGGAATCTATATGTAATCGGTGTAAACCATGAAAAAACGTTGATGATGTCACGGTCACATGACAAAATTATGTCTATCAGCTGATAAACAAAACAACGTCAGCCAATCAGAAAAAAAATTATGAGAATAAAGATCATTCAGAAGACGCGTTACATCCAAAATTAAATTATATAGATATAAATCTACTTTTAATTTTATATGCAGTTCTTTAGTTATTACACAATACACATTGCAATAATAGAGTCACTGTAAACCCCAGCTTCCTATGCCTGTCTATCTTATTTGATTGGATATCAACCACAAATTAAAGGGATCATTATTGTGTAGAGATGGACTTACATGTAAGTTATGTAAAGACGGATAGGGACTTTTCAAAAGTTGCTGATCCTTAGCTTATAAAGGAAACATTAACATAGCAAGGGTAAATCTTAAAGTCACATGAAACCAGTGAGTGGTGAAAAATAATGTTTATCCAATTCTTGAACCAATGCATGTATATATTATAAACTTAGAACTCTGTGCACGATTTTGTCATTTTTTACACAAATATATCGTATAATCGTCAATTTTTTTTTTCTCTCTGTCTGTTATGATATAACAAATATGGCTGCTCATTAAATGCCATGTTTTAAAGCCGAAGTTTACCGATTGTCACCTTATAGTAAACAAATAACAAAAAGCATGGGTATTGAGCACGTGTTTAACATGAACAATCAGATAATTGTTTATTTTAATGCCAGATCCATGGGTATTGCGATCACCAGATTTTTACGAGAAGGGTTATGCTCAGGTCACTATGCATACGGAAAATATGTCGGCGAATTGCTTCCTGGAAGCAAGCAATTAAAAATCAGTAAACTTCTTCTAAATGTGGACAAAATAAAGAATTTTTATAAAAGTAAACCATCATAAGTCAAGATACGGTCTTCAACACAGAGCTAAATGACTTACATGCTGAGCATTGTTGATGACTTTTGACACTTCCTTAAAAGCTAGTTTCTTTATTTCTTCTTCAGGCTGGTTCTCTTTGTCTTGGTACACAAGAATTGACCGTCTTATTCTACAAAAAAACAATAAATGAAACATCTTTGTAAAATAATTTCATTATAAACCTGAAATGTGTAATTTCAAAATGCATTTCAAACAAATATATATATCAAGAGTGACATTAGCATGATCTGAGATTTATACAAGTAAGTGGTAAAAGGTTGAAATATATACAACTTAAAATATACCTATGTATCATTCTCAGAAAGTGAAAGTAAACAGATGTACTAAGTCATAATGAGAATGTTTCTTTAAAGGACATAAGTCATGTTACTTACATTTCATTCTGATTGAAAACAACTTTTGATGTTTTCTCAAAAATATTCTTATGATGTTGCTCAGATTTCTGTGTTGTCAAGGGTTGTGTTTTGTGTACTGTTTGTCTATTTGTAGGTATTGTTTTTTGCCAACGTGTTGTCAGTTTGTTTTCGAGTTGACATAAGAGTTTGAATATATATCCCTTAGGTATCTTCTGCCCTTCTCTTGAGATGTTCAGTGGTAGTCATTTGTTTATGTGGTTCATAAGTGTTTCTTTTATATAGTTTTTATACAGATTGACTGCTGGTTTTCCTGTTTGAATGGTTTTACACTAGTGTTTTTTTGGGGCCCTTTATAGCCTGCTGTTATATTTTAGCTAAGGCTCTGTGTTAAAGACAGTACTTTGAACTATAATGGTTTAGTTTTACAAATTGTGACCTGGATGGAGAGTTGTCTCATTGGCACTCATATATGTACCACATCTTATATCTGTTGATAAATGTAATATGCCTTTCACTATGTAATTTTCATCATAGGCGAAAAGATAGTAAACGCTACATTGAAGCATCATACAATTTTTTTGACAATATATGACAAATGTAATACACTGTTAATATTGTATTTTGAATACACACTTGGAAGATTTTCTTGAAGGTGTCCTCAAAGAAGGCTCTGCAGCTATCACATGACTGAGAACCGTCTTCTTTAAACTTCTGTTGATGACATCCTGGTTCTTGACATCATGAAGAGGTGTCCTCAATGGAGTCCTTGTTATTTTCTGTATTTCACTTACAGTCTAAGAGAGAAAAGGAATAGATATATATATTATAATTAATGACATACAGGGGAAAATTTGCATGAAATTTAACATTGAACAAAAGGTTTTATTGGCCTAAAATGCAATAAAAAGTTGAATTTGGCACAGGCTATGTAAAAATGTTGCTCACAAAAATCACTTTTCATGCCACATTCTACATGTTTGTTTAATTATGTCCCAAGTAAGGATCCTCTGGTCTTTGTAAGTCTTGTATGATTATCATTTTAAATTTTAGTTCATTTATATATTTCAGAGTTTAATATGCATCCATTATCACTGAAATAGTACACATTTTTGTTTAGGGGCCAACTGAAGCATGCCTCTGGGTGGTGGATTTTCTAGCTGTATTGAAGACCCACTGGTGGCTGTTTTCTGTTCTTTGGTTGGGTTGTTGTCACTTTGACACATTCCCCATTTCCATTCTCAATTTTATATTTGACGAAACTAAATGTACATATACGTATATGAGTACCTTTTCAAACTGGCAGACATTTTCTTTATTTTGTAATTCCATTATATTCCTGACTTCATAACATTTTGTCTAGTATTTGAGTGAACTGAAAACCTGGAAAAGAATCATCACCATTCATCCATTAATAAAAATACATGTATTTTAATTTTGATAACTTTTAAAATATTTGATAATGCAGAAAAACTGAATCATACATGTACATGTACATGACACAAAATTTGAACTGATTTTCCATTAAGTTTGATATCTTACATAGAGATAGTACCACTACATCAAGCTTGATACAATATTTCTCCACTAGACCATGTTAGAGACAGTTAGAATGTGATGTTTGCAAAATAAACTAAAAGTATAATTAGTATGATGATCGGATAATGCCTCGCCAGACTGACTTATGGTTACAAGTTAATATGAACAGACCAGCAGGTAATCTATTTAGGGATTATGTGTCAGATCATGGAAAGATTAATTTACTGATTAGTGCCAAATCAAAAAATCATGACACTAAATCCCCCCAAAATCACTTTTAATTGATACTCGATTTTAGGTAAAATACCCATGAATGTGGATAGAAAAATTAGTATCCATTTAAAAATAATATATGAGGATCTTCCCAAAACTGATTAAGGCTACAGTAGTTAACCAATGATCAAATCTGGTCAATTGTTTACAAAGACAAATCAAGATAACAAAGAGACACTGAGGAATTCATAAACTCCAAAAAGAATGCAACCAGGTAAATCGACAGGGTAAGCGGCAAGCATCTCCAACTAAATTTAAAGAATGCTAGTGAGTTGAGACAACCAAGCAAGTTCCACACTAGACTTCCTTAGGAATAGGAGAAACCTACAACACTGCCCTAGGGAATGCTGTAAAACAGCATACATAGCACTTATAGATCAATTATGGAATATGGATCAATTATCTGGGACCCATATACACACAAAGACATCGATAAATTCCAATCCATACAATAAAGAGGGGCTAGATTTATCACTAAAGACCATAACTCAAAAGATGAAGGATCTACATGACAAAAATGATGTCAAAACTTCAGCTTCCGTAACTACAATCAAGATGTCAACAGCTTCTGATTTTCTCAAGTGGTTAAGGGGAAGATATCATCACTTCCTTCAGATGACCTTATTTCACAGATCAAAACAACAAATTAGAACAACAACCTTTAACAACTTTATCACCATGAACATTATAGATAAACAAGTCTGCAACAACAAACTATAGCGGTCATGTTCAAAATCTCTATTTATGTGCGCACGATAGTATACACCTTATCGCTATGCCCACTTGACCCGAGAATCTGTGCTGATTGATCTATCAAACAACAATCACGTTTCCATTGTGGCGTCAGATATTTTGAATTATGACGTCAAAATTTTACGGGAACTGTGCAATGTCCAGTAATGGCAGACAAAAAGTGATAAGGTGCATTGGAACCATCTCGATAGTGTACATCACAACAACTGAGGATTTAAAATCAGCATTCCGCAGCAAGCACAACTAACGTGTGCTCAGACCAGCAGACTTACCGGTCACACATTAGAAAATAGGAATCTGTGACATACCCATCCATTTACAGAAGAGGGAAATAAAGATCAAGTGAGTCTCGTTGTGGTTTAAGCATGACGCGGGATTGACGATTTTTTGTAAGCGTGACACGTTAAATTCGAATTATTGTGCCGTGAAAATGGGAAATGAAGTCTAGCGGGAAATTACAAAAAAATGAGAATTGCTTACGTACATAGAGTAAGCTGGATACAGGAATCTGACAAAACAGTAAGCGGGATCCTGGATCAGAACACCCCAATGAGATCTCTGATCAATATAGAACATCAATGACGCATGAAATCGGTCCAAAAATTAATTTATACAATATCAATCTGTCAATGCTACAATGCCTCCCATTGAAGATTATTGGTCAAAGTAGACACTTGCTAAATATACAATAATCATGTGACATCAATTTAAACGTAAAACCATTTTTACAAGATTAGAAAATATTTCTGTATTTCTGAAATACATTTGAAATAGGGGGGTGCATGGCAGGTTTTTCACCATTCTTTTGTCACATGCAGGGTTTTGTCACTTATATTTCATTATCACAATTAATCAATTTTCCATATCATTTTGTGATTAGTTTCTTTTTTTACCACAGACTATGAGAATATCGACCTGTTTGTGTGTTTACGTTTTCGTGAGGTTTCCGCTTGTTTAAAAGTTGGTGCGAAATTTTGATTGGTCAATAGAAAAATCTCACAGTTTTGTCAAAATTAAACTTTACTTCCAAAGTCGTGAATGTTATTTCTTAAACCATATTTCATTTTGAAAATATCAAATACTGTAAACTATAAAAGCAAATGTATCTGGATAAAATTACGAAAATATTGAAATGCAAACCGGATGTTTACATCATGTGACATACCCCGCTAAAAGGTAAACAATGGATTCTCCACTTTTGGGGAGATCTTTAAGAAAAACGGTCACATCTTTCACTGACGTGTTGTTCCCTATATCAAAAGATGCACAGGATCCTCAACAATACCAACTGAAAAAGACAGGTTAATATGCTCAGTTTAAATCCTGTTATTTTACAAAGTTTTATGATGTACAGTTGGTTCATGAAATAATCATGTTGAAACACAACACTCAGATTGGGCTATTCCAGAAATAATCCATACCCCCCCTATAGAAGGTACATGGGGTTCAGAAAAAAATCCATGGAAAATTTGGGATGTGGTTCAGAAAAAAATCTGGAATTCCATGTCGGTCCTATAGAAGGCAAAAAGATAAATTAAAATATTCCATGGAAAATTATGCTGTTGTTATTAGAAAATTTCTGGAAATCCAGAGCATCCTATAGAAGGCAACAATAAAAGTTTAAAAATTCCATGGAAAATCTGGATTCTAGTCGCTTTCAGTAAACTTAAGATAAATTTGTGCTTGTATGTATATCTGTAGTTCATTAGGTAATTCTAAAGCCCTATGTATCTTTACAAACAATGTACCAGAAATTTAAAGTGGTTTAATAGGTTTTTGCTCGTTGTTGAAGGCTGTACGATATTCTTAAGTGGTTAATTTTGTATCTTTTGATCTCTGGTGGGGAGTTAGTACAAATAATTATGATGTCTAGGAAAGCTATTTTAAGCTTTTGCTTTGACGCCTTCCAGTGGATCAAAAGATGTGAAAATTGAAAAATACCCACAGCAGATGGCATGATTATCTTAACTATTGGAGAGTAGTCTTATTGGCAATTTGGAAATGATACCACATTTTATTATTTTAATACTACATGTATAAAGTGTGTCCATACATGTTGTAAGCCAGAGTTGTCAGTACTGAACTTAAGTCTGAGAGTTGTAAATTTGAAATTGTTTGCAATAGGACCTAAAAAAAAAAAAAAATGTACATTTGTTCATGTACCTCAGCTTCTAACATAACATTCAGGGGATATGATATTCATGTAGATATTGATAGTGATAATACTTCAAAAGAAATGCATACTTTCAACACCACATGACATGTTTACTATTAATCTTATTGGGACAATTCACAACTTCTAATTGGAGATTGAGATAATAATATTTCCCCCTCTTTTCTTTTACCATGGAAGTTACATGTACATGCATGTATATCAGTATATTGGTATTATAGAACTTGTTTGCTTTTTTGCATTTTCATAAAACATGTGTTATAGTCATGGCATAAGGGAAAAAATTCTCAGAAAATAAATGCCTGTGATTAAAAAAAATATTTTGAAACTTGCATTTCTAGAACTAAGTGAAATTAAATTGATATGAATACTGTGTATATTATAATTTATTCATGACAAAAATGATAAAAAAAAACCTTTATAAACATAACAAATGGTTCTAACATCCAAATTCCACTAATTATATTTAACTTTTGATTTTGTAATCAAACTTGATTATAGACCCATAGTTATCTTTTTGTTTCAAGTTTGTTTTTTATTGTGAAGGAGTCATATTTTAATGCAGCTATAAGGTTTATGATAAAAAATGCAAAACATCCATACTAAGAAATGAAGAATCAAAAGAAATGACTAAGTAAAAATACTGGATGTTGATAACAAATCAAGATTTTTACAACTATTTACAAGTCAGTGTTTTAATGGTTTTAAAATAAAAACAAAATCATAGTTCACTATCTGGATTTATAGGGTTTTATTTACAATGATTTATGTTCTCTACAAGTATGTTTGTATTGAAATTTGTGAGAAACCACACACCAGGACCTACTGCTTTTCATAGTTGTTGAGGTTGTTGAGGTTGAAGATTATTTTATCTAGCCATCTAGTTGACAAACAATCAGTAATTAAAAAGCTTTAAAGTCCCACTGTGAACACATGGCCATTTCTGTGGACTTTAATTATATCATAATATACTACATGCAATTACTTGAACCACATGTTATAAGACAAAGGAGATAAATACTAGGAACTATGTATCCACAATCCCTTGCTCTGCAAAAATAAATATTCAGTCTCAGTTTTAAAATTAGAAAAGTTTATTTTTTTATTATTTAAATTGTTATTTTTTCCGTTTATTTATCAATCATTATAATACATTGACTCTATTTGTCTAAGTGGATTAATATGATTACATCTATTATATGAATATGTTTTGAATATATATACATAATGTATCATCTTTCAGTTCCATAACTTATCTTAACTTTAAAAATGTTAAACATGTATACATTTAAAAAATCAAATGTCATTCATATTATACAAATTTAGAGTTTAACAATTGTTTAAAAGTTTTGTAATTTTCTTTAATTTCATGATGTTTTAGGAAATTATAACATGTAAAGAAATACAGGAATTTGAAAACAATAAGAAATTATATAAATCGTTCCCCAAAGAAGGATTGTTAGATGTCTAGATTTGGCGACTTTAGTTGCAGGCGACAAATAGAAAATTGTAAAACTGCATGTACAGGAAATTATATGAGATTAGAGACACATTTATTTTGTAATGTATTGTGAACTAATTTATAATTTTTTTTAAAACCATTTGTATTTGGAGAAAACATTTTCAAATTGTGACTGTGGTATGAGAACATTAAAGGAGTAGGTCCGGTAAGGGCCGATTTTGGCCCCAAATTTCAGTTTCATCTAACGAGATATTTAGGACACTTTTTAAACACTTAAGTGTCTATTTCAATTGATTCGATTAGTTTATGTAAAAGATTTTAACTGTTCAGTCATTAAAAACGCTCCGATTGAAGCTTAAATATGAAAAATCTAACAAATATGCCAAAAAACGTCACTTTTCAGATGGTTTTCGTCAAAAATGAAAGTGGCCGCATCCGTGTTCATCCTCAACCTTTATATATGTTATGTATTATCATCAAATACAACTTACATTTCAATATTATGAATGAACACGAATGCGGCCGGCCACTTTACAATACGCACATTTAAAATTCAGTTCAAGAGAAGTCCGAGTCTGATGTCAGAAGATATTACCAGAGAAAATATTTAATCTCCTGAATAAATGTCTCAGAATATTCACATGACATTCATATTTACCTAGCCAAAATATGAAGAAACTCGCCCCTTTACCCTCGTTACCCGTAATGCTGTATACATAACTTCTCTTCATTAGAGGCTGCATTATCTAAGCTTTAGACGGAAACTGTCTAAAATTTAACTAAAATGCTATAATTGTGAAGATTTCAGTAATTTAGCATGACTTTATGATGCTAGTACACGATATTTGTACATTGTATTGTCAAAAACAGCACATATTTATGTAGCAGAAGCATTCTACTTTCCAAAAAATAGCTAAAAGATTACATTTTCACAATTTTGCAAAGCTGCTTAATTTTGGAGCCAAAAAGGGGTCTTACTGAACCTACTCCTTTGATAACTTCTCAAATTTCATTCCAGTATACAATTTTTTTTTGTAGAAAATCAGTCATTTCTTATTCAAATTTATATTGAAGATTTTATAATATAAATATAAAGATAACATACATACTAAACAAAAATTTTGTTTTACAAAAAAAAGGGGGGGGGGATGTCTGGAGCTTATAAAATTCAAAACTCAGAAGATTTTGCCACTAGCTGATTTTGATAACCAATATAACAATCTATTTATGTTGAACAATACTTTTACAATATATAGTACACATGTGGTCATTTCTGGTCAGTCATCTAAGATGTCATGGTAATCAGAAGATTTCCTGTGGTGATGTCAAATAAACAAGTTTGAAATTAATGATTTGTCAATGAGCTGTTAATTGGTTAATGTTCTGGCTATTTTGCTGAAGAAACTCAAAATCTGGTGTTTGTCCTATAACTGATGTATACAGCTTGAAAATCAGAGCTCAGATAGGGTTTTTGTCCAAACAATAGATATCAGAAAATAATGTTATAATAGGCTTTGAATTATCATTAATAAATGGTAGTGAAGTTACAATAAAACTATAAGAAGAAAAAAATATTTCCTTATTTTAAGCCACTGGAAAACATTTGGTCATAATGTAACTGTTTTGAGTTGTAAAAACCTTTTCAATTTTTAAAAGGCTTTGTTTCATTCTTGGAAAAGTTTTCATCACCAATCTCGTTACAATGACATAATTAAGTGACAATATCTAAGGTTTGATCAATTTTATTCCATCTACCAATTTCGATGGGTAGCTAATGGTTACCCGTTCGAAATCTACAATATGTTATTTTATCTTTATCACTTAAAATATTCAGATATTCCACAAATTCAAAATTTTGTTTTAAACAATTTGGAGGCCAAACCACTTAGAATCAAAATTTCCTTGTGACAACCATATATTGCTATATTCACATTTATCTAAAATGTATCTTTAACGTATTTCAACCAATCTGACCTAAATTGGTTGTCACAATTCTTCAAGAACATGTATTTGTATAATATTTAAGCAATCCTCTTATCATCCCCATTAACCATTTTTGACCAAAAATTAACCATACACAGCTGTATATACAACTGTACCGGTATAAAGACATGGGATAAATACCAAGTTCACCATAAATCATAAATTTAGGTGTTGACTTCTTAAGGTTTAATAATACATGTAGTTTACAAAATTTTAAGTGCACTTTTTCCATATCAGTATTACTGAAACCCCAAATCTCACACCCATACAGGAGGATTGGCATCACAATTTTATCAAATAGATCATATTGTGATTTCAGACAAGTTGTGCAACCTCACCTTTTTCAATACTTCATACATTGCTTAATTTGCTTTTATAACTAAAATTTTCTTAGCACTCATAAAGCTACCTGTTTTTGAAAAATTCAACCCAAGGTATGTCAATTCCTTGACTATCTCCAATGCATTTCTATCATATAAAAAGTTAATATTTTTGGGTAATCTACCACCAGAATCTTAGTTTTACTTGTTAACTTTTAATTTCCAGGTACTGCAATATTCAAAGAATATATCTTATTGCAACTGTAGATCAGATGCATTATCCGAAAAATAATACTGTATCATCTGCATACAATAACACCAAGAGGGGGCCCCGCTCCAGTCACGCTTTAGTGATTCCCTATATAGGCAACCAAATTTTTTCTCAAAAAGGGGGGGAGGGGGGGCATTTTGTCACTGATTTTTGCAAATTGTCAGGTCAAGTGTTACATTCCTAATTCCAAATAGAAATATTATAATAAGGTTTATTGACTGTTAAAGATGATATTTAATCATAAATAACTGTTTAAGATGATGAACATGTAAGCATACAAAAACAAAAGCCCTAATGATCTTTTAAGTCATCCTACATTTTTTTCCTTGTGTATCTTTAAAACAAAGTCATTGCATAAATTAGTTGATATATGTATGTAGGACTCTAAAGTGCGATGGGGACGCTAAAGTACGATGGTCACGCTAAAGTGCGATGGTCTATGCTAAAGTACGATGCTTCCATACGCTAAAGTGCGATGGTCCGGGAAAATATAGACGTACGAACCGAAGTTGGATTATGACGTTAACAGTCGTTTATACAAACCAAAAATGAACATGCCGGAAGATGAAATAAATAATGGAAGCGAACAGATGCATATTAATGTTTTCGTTTATACAAATCCTTGGTTTACATTAAAATATTGTCGATTTTATTGCAGAGTATAAACGTCGGTAAATACACGTTTTCAAGCATAAATCATAATTATAACTTGTCCATTAAAACTTCAGTGTGTACATTGTATTAAAACATAACACTCGCTACGAAAAAGTGGAAAGCTCGAACAACAACACCCTTCTCTCGTATTTAAATCAAAGCTTGTACAAATAAATTTAATTTATTCCGACAATGACCGAATTTTGTATTTGCAACTGACAAGGGGATGTTCAAATTAATAGGCTGCGTAAACGGCAAGCTACACCAATTATTTAATACGCCCCTCGTCCTGAACATGCATTAAATATTTGTCACTGGACGTTAAGCAACCAAAAATCAATCCAATACGCCCGAATTTTGTGACACCTAAATCATGAATAACCTTTTTAGCAATGATTACTAGGTCAGTCTTCTAAATTTAGAAACAGTCACATAAGACTACCGGTAAAGTAAAAGCCTATCGCATTATATGTTGAATCATTGCAAACTAGATTTTGCAAAAAGACTTGTTTTTGACATTAGTGCCCTTGAATCTTTCTCTTTTGTTCCATCGCGCTTTAGCGTGCTGTACCATCGTACTTTAGGGAACAAACAAACATCGCACTTTAGCGTGAGACACCGTCATACTTTAGCGTAGACCATTGCACTTTAGCGTGACCATCGCACTTTAGAGTACCATCGCACTTTAGAGTCCTACATGTATAAACAAGAAGATGTGGTAAGAATACCAATGAGACATCTCTCAACCCAAATCACAGCGCATAAAAAGTTAACAGGTATAGGTCAAAAACATGGAGCCTTGGCTCACACCAAGCAACAAGTTATAATGGGCCCAAAAAATAACAGAAAACCAACTGTGGAATCTATATGAAAAAAAAAGAAACCAGAAACATGAACAAGTTACTACACCAACAAATGACAACCACTGAACAACGTCAATGGCATCTGACTTAGAAAAGGTGCATAAAAAAAATGTAGTGTTTTAAACATTACAACAGGAGCCAACCTTCACCCTTACCAGAGACCGTAATGTATCATAACAATATAAAAAGACCCAAGATAAATTATCCATTGAATGATTGAATTTTGAAATGGATGAACTTGATCACAAAGACATTTAAACAAAAACAAGTAAGCATACAGCTGCCATACACTGAATGAATGCCAGTTTGATCTAATCATCTACATGTATGACACAAAAAAAAACAATATTAAAACTTATATGTTTCATGAAAATTGTTTATCTGGAATTTTTCTGTTGGAAATTAAATTTGTCTGGAAATATTTATTTCCACAGGATATTTTCTTGGAATTTTTAGTATTATTCTCATTTTTTTCCTGGAAAATTTTTTAGAATTTTTGAAATAATCTGGAAATTATTGACAACTTACAGAATATTTTCTGGAAAATCTGAGATTTTAACAGATTTTTTTTCTGGAAATCCTTAACCTTCTATAGGGGGGGTATGGATTATTTCTGGAATAGCCCATTGATTTCAGCAGCAGTTACCATAAAAGTTATATTTAACTACTGTTTCTACTCATGTTTGTTTTCATCCTTTACTCTTACAGATTTCTATCAAATATACTAAAACAATCTAATCTATATGAAATTTTTACCAAAACAGATGAGGGTAAGAATGTCATTTTGGCATTTATCATCGTACCTCCCATTATCTGCTACCTGTGGCAACAAATGAGCTTTTCAACGTTCATCGTCATTTGTCCAATCTCATTCTGTTACAACCAATAGGATCAAATGAGGTGAATGTTTCTCGTAAAAGTTATTATAGCATAGTTTTATACCATCAATCGTCATGTAGGGTACCCCTTACTACCTTTGATATATATTTATCGTCAAGGTGGCAATTTGTTCAACAGGTAGGGCTGTTCATTGTATTAACATAACAAGAATGTGTCCAAAGTACACGGATGCCCTTTCCGCATTATCATATTCTATGTTCAGTGGATGGTGAAAATATGGTAAAATCTCTAATTTGGCATTAAAATTAGAAAGATCATATATAACATAAGGAACATGTGTACTAAGTTTCAAGTTGATAAGACTTCAACTTCATCAAAAACTACCTCGACCAAAAACTTTAATCTGAAGCGGGACAGACAGAAGAAAGGACGAACGAACGAACAGACGGACCTACAGACCAATTTAATGGACCGCATCATAGACCTTATTGCTTGTTGTCAGCTGCAACTTTACTTCACAATTACCAGAATAATTCATTTCATTTTTGTCGAGCCTGCAACTTTTGTTGCAGAAAGCTCGACATAGGGATAGTGATCCGGCGGCGGCGGCAGCTACGGCGGCGGCTACGGCGGCGGCGTTAGCTAACTTCTTAAAAGGTTTATATTTTAGAAGGTGAAAGACCTGGATGCTTCATACTTTGTATATAGATGCCTCATGTTACGAAGTTTCCGTCAGTCACATGTCCAATGTCCTTGACCTCATTTTCATGGTTCAGTGGTTATAGTTAAGTTTTTGTGTTTTGGGTCTGTTTTTCTCATACTTTATGCAATAGGTCTACTATATTTGTTGTATGGAATGATTGTAAGGTGTACATGTCTAGCGGGCAGATGTCATCTGACCTTGACCTCATTTTCATGGTTCAGTGGTCAAAGTTAAGTTTTTAAGTTTTGGTCTTTTTATGTAATTTTATATGCCAAAGGTCAGCTATATTTGGTGTATGGAAATATATTATGATCTATATGTCAGTCCCGCAGATTTATTTGACCATGACCTCAATTGCACGGTTCATTGCACAGTGTTAAGTTTTTGTGTTTTGGTCTATTTTTCTTAAACTATAATAAGTAATAGGTCAACTATATTTGTTGTATGGAAGCTTTGTTAGCTGTACATGTCTGCCTGGCATGGTTCATCTGACCTTGACCTCATTTTCATGGTTTATTGGTCTTTGTTTAGCTACTTGGTTAATGTTAAGTTTATGTGACAGTTGTAATAAAGCTTTATACTTAGGACTATCAACATAATATCAATGATTAGTAAAGAAGGCGAGACATTTCAGTGTGTGCACTCTTGTTCTAAGATGGCTTCATTAACACCTGAACCTAGTCAATCAAACCTTGTGTTATCATTAAGAGAATTATAAATGCACTATTATTAATAATAGTATGTCAAAATAAATCATAATTTACTGAGTTATCAACTTATCATTTTATTGCAAATGTTAGTGTATTTGAACATTTTTGAAATATTTGCCACTGGACATGAAGCAAATAATATGCAGAAACAATACAAAACAAACTAGAGGATGCAGAGCAGCAGTAGGCAAAAAACAATATTGTTTGTTTTTATATAAAAAAAAAAAGTGTTTCAAGTAAATCTACAGATTTATAAATAAAAATAGAAATACATGTATATGCAATATTTTCCAAGCAAATCAACATTCATGACAATCAATCATTATAATATCCATGCTGTTCTATGTGTTTTGAGGTACAAATACATGAACTATGGACATTGTGCATTCCATGAATAATTAAGGATTAATATAGCTTTTTTTTTCTTCAATTTTCAGGAAATGAATATGTTACAAACTTGCCACTACAGATGGCGCTATTCTTCAACATTTTCTATGCTCCATTCTGGCTAACAGCAACACTTGTCACATTTGAAGTGAAGGTAAATATTTGTCATGTTGATATTTTATTTACACAAAATGTTTTTTTCTTTTTCTTAATAAAGTAAGATAAGGGTATGCATGAATATTTCTGTAATTTTCTTCTTTTATGTCTTTCTACTTGTATATTGTTCATGACACTGTCCATCGAAATCTATTTGGAAGTTCATTAACCAAATGTTAGTGTGTATAAAGGCATCATTTCAATATCAGCAGAAGAAGCATTTTGAGATTTTTAGAAAGTTTTATGGTATAATTGAATTAATTTCATGAATTGAGTCCAGTTTGCATTGTACCTCAGTCCTCTGTTTATGTTACTTGTAATATTGGCATTATATAGTGTTGTTTACCTTACAGAATTATATTGTATTCTATGATGTAAATACATGTAATTCTGTGATTTGGTGTACATACTTTTTTAATCAAGGATAACTATGTTTAAGAAAGACAAGAAGCCAGTATAATGAACAGAGGCGGATTTAGAGGGTTTTTCAGGGGGCCTGGCCAAACCTCTCCCCCCCCAACCCCTTTTGTGGGAAAAATTTGGTTGATTATATAGGGAATCACTGAAGCATGATGAGATCAGCCCCCTCTTATGAAAAATTTCTGGATCCGCCGCTGATGAACTGGAACTATGACAGCTATGCATTATTTTGTGAAATACCAAATTCATGTGCTAATAATCATGATAACCAAATAAACCTGCAATCAGTGTTTAAAATATTTCACTATTTGATGGAAATCAGCATTTCATTAGGGAAACACACCATTTAGACAAAATGTTTTTGCTATATTTTTCTTGATAAAAGATATATTTGAATTTACAAAAAATGTACATGTAGTATATAATCTTAATCGTTTGAAATATTCAAAGAACTTGTTGATGTATTATACTATACTGTTTTAAATGTTATCATGTATTGTATTTTTATTATAATATAAAAGTTACAAATCTGTGATTGGTATTTCTTTGTTTCCGTTTTCTTACTTGTCCACCCTATATCTGATAATACTGATAGCCATATATGTAGTGTTTACAATAATGGAGGTCGTCAGATTTTATGTTTGTATTTTTGTTTCAGTTTTCTTACTTGTCCACATTATATCTGATATTACTGATAGCTATATATGTAGTGTTTACCATAATGGAGGTCGTTAGATTGTATGTTGGATTTGTTGGAAACTTAGCTGAAAGGGTAAGATTTATGAAGACTTTGAAACTGCAATAAAACTACCTTCAGATTTCAAGAACTACATTGAAATAATGTTATCATATGTGCTTAATGAGAACAAATCTAGTGTCCTTTTTTATCACAATTTAAAGTGGAAAATCATAGTTGTAAGCTTTTGTCTGATTTTAAAAAGTATTAGATATTTGTAATTTCCCGATTAAACATCATCTGTTTTTATACGACTGCAAAAAAAATTTGCATCGTATAATGCTATCATGTCGTAGTTGTCGTCCGAAGACACATTTTGTTTCTGGACAATTACTTTAGTTTTAGGGAATGGATCTTTATAATTTTTTCACCAGAAGGTTCAATACCACTAAAGGAAGGTATGGTCCCAATAGTTTTGGAAAAAGGGGCCAAAATAAGTATTTTTGTAGTTTTCAAACAATAACTTGTGTTTAAGTGTATGAATCTCTCAGAAATTATACCACAAGTTTCCATACCATGAAGGTATAGTTAGTATTGACTTTGGCGGGTAACGGCTCATAATGTTTTGGAATTAGGGGCAAAAAAAGGGGAAAAACTAACTTTTTTCTGGTCAATGGACAATTAAGATAATTTAAAAGCAGTGTAAGGGAAGTAATTAAAAAAACAATTAACATACAATGTTAGATATGTTCAGATTTACCTCCCTTACACTACCTGTTAATTATGTAATAAAGAAATGTCAGGTTTTGGACTAATATCCAAAAAAGGGGGTGGTAGTAGATTTCAATTTTTTTCCAAAATTTCTCAAATTCCAAAGGAGTAGGGGCATTAAGGCCTGGTTTTGGCCCAAGAAAATAAAATGTTTGATAACTTTTTCAATTTGGAACATAATCTTTAGAAATGCATAGTGTCAAGAAATATAAATGAAAAACATTAAGATTCTTATGTGATGATGTCACAATTACGTCATAATAATATATACTGTTTTCACAAAAACGATGAAAATTCAGAATTTATGCAGTTTTCTATCTTTATTTCTGTTGTGGAAACATCGTGCGCAGCCAAGAAACAACAAAATAATTTAACTGAAGCTTTATCATTACTATTGACAAAATCTCACCAAATATAAAGTTGTTTCTTGGGTGCGCACATACTTTTCCAATCGAAAATATACTTAAAAATTTGATGAAAAACAAGGAAAATCACAAAATTTTACAAAATATGCAAATTAAGGCATGATTTGTTGCCATGGTAACTTGTTTAATGTCCAAAATTATTTTGTTTTTCTGAATACCTTCTACCTGAGATACTTTTCAGTAATTTTAAAATATGTATGATAACTTTTAAATTTGCAGTAATTTTTGGGCCAAATAAGGGCCTTATTGCCCCTACTCCTTTTTGAAAAGTTTGAAGAAGAAATCTTTAATTGTACAATATTGTGCATTAGATTTGTAAGATCTTGACATTTTTTTTGTGTAAGAAACCCATATAATGTCAAAAATTTGATCACAATTCAAATTCAGAGCTGTATCAAGCTTGAATGTTTTGTACATACTTGCCCCAACTATTCAGGGTTCAACCTCTGTGGTCGTTTAAAGCTGTGCCCTGCAGAGCACCTGGTTCTATTTTATTATTTTTATTCTTTATAAGATTTCTTCTATTGTTCTTGTTGTATCTGGATAAAATAACTGAAATAAATGTCAATGAGACTGCCATCCACAATGCCAAACAACATACATTAAGCCACATCATGAGGAAAATATGGCCCTCAGAAGGTGATTCAGTAAATAGATGATCTTGAAGGGTATCAATCTCCTTTTACAGTGAATTGCTGAAAATCAACCAGGAAGATTTTTATCATAATCACTTTGTACAAACAATGTATTGTAAGAACCTAGACAAAATATCTCTGGATAGTTTGTTGGTTTGACCTCTGCAAAGATCAAATTTCTATCACACCTCATAATTCTTTCGTAAGTTTGGCAGATTTCAGCCTATTCGTCATATTTTTCCTACACACTTACAATATATGATATGAATATAAATGTGACAACAACCCGAATCCTTTGTGTTATGAATAAAAATATTTCTGTCTGGTTGTCAAGCAAGAGAAAAACTAATGTTAATTTTCTACATGTTCATTAAATGAAACTTCTGTTAAGAAAATGCAACTGTTGTCCTTTGAATTCATTAGAAAATTGGGATTACAATAAGAATGCTTATTATAATATAGTAAAATATTTTGCATTAAAAGAACAATTTTCTGTTTTCAGGTACCAGAGCTAGCTGGTTCCTGGTTGTTGACAGTACTGATTCAGTTACCACTCATATTACTTCTACTTTTCAACACTCAGCCATTACTGTTACCATTTGAGCGTGCTGTACATATTGTAGAAGCTATGTTTATAGTGTTTGAAGCAATTTGTGGCTACTTTGCGATCAGGACTATGGTTAATTATCAAGTCACAAAATTCCATTTAAAACAATTTACAGACTTAGAAAATATAACTGATGATGAATATTGGCAGGATAGATATGATTACTCATAGCAGCATTGATTGTAAGAAAATAATAGGACATGTACCACCATTTGATATTTGATCTGAAGGTCTATATTGTTATGAAAAATCCCTCCATAAATTGCGTATACATAATGTTGGTTAATATTTGTTTGATTTAAGAAGGAAAGAAGTTACAGTAGAATCTTATTTACACTTTTGTAAAAAATATTATATATTATTTAGACGTTTGGCATTCCATACTTTCAGCATTAAGCATATGTAATGAAAGTTATTTTAAAAATATGTATTTTCATCAAGTGGTGTATTTTGTCTTCATTGCCTCCGTCCTAAATATTGCATTAAATATTAAATTAATAAATTTTATGAAGTATGCTGTATGATTTATTCTAGAATACCCTTTGTCACTATTTTCAAAGTGCTACTTTGACAAAAGGGCGCTTTGTAAAAAATAATGTAGAAAGCAAAAGTTTATCATGTTTATGGTAAAACCCATTATTTATTTTTTATGAATGTATTGGACTAAATTAAATGCTAGTTTTATTGTTATTAACTACTGTTATAAAATATTAAAAATGTATAAAGATTTAAGATAGGCTTTGTTTCTTTACCATTTGAAAACCAGGTTTAATCACCATTTTCTACAGAAGAAAATCCCTGTACCAAGTCAGAAATTTGACAATTGATTAGGGACTTTCTGTTTTGAATTTTCATCATAGTTCTGTATTTTTGTTGATTTTACTTTTTAGTAAATATGACCCTGCATATGTTCGCCTCATTGCACATCAATATGGTTAAAAATCACATCAACAGTTGTACTAGTGGATGTCTTGATCTTGCAATGAATCATGATCTTTTGTCCTATGTTGATCATCACTATGACTTTTATATCTTGATAAAATAGCTGTTCCTATCCTTCAATTGTTAAGTGCATGTAGAGACTTTGTAATACCTTCTGATTTGAATTATAATACTTCTGTAATTTGAAATGAGAAGATGTGGTAAGAGTTCAAATGAGACAACTCTCCATCCAAGTCGCAATGTGTAAAATATAAACCATTATAGGTCAAAGTATGGCCTTCAGAACAGAGCATTCGATAACACTTAACAGCAATTTATTAAAAGCCCCGAAATGACAAGTGTACAGCAACAGACTCTGGGAGGGCTGTATAGGCAGCCAAGGTCATTAATAAACACTTATGAACCACATCACAAACGACAACCATTGAAAAAAAGGTTCCTGACTGTATGTATGTCACACATACCAATAATTTGACTTGGTTTTGTATATGAAAAATGTCTAGAAATGTATGAATTGAGAAGCAATGAATTGATGGAAATAAAATTTGAAAGGAAAAGTCATAGTATTGGTGCTTTTCTGTTGAAAGTTGAACTAGTATGCTTACTGGTAGGGTATTGGGTATGACGAGAAAAGAAAAGTGGTAATATTGGTGCTTTTATGTTGATTGTTAACTAGTATGCTTGCTGGTAGGGTATTGGGTATAACGAGAAAAGAAAAGTGGTAGTATTGGTGCTTTTATGTTGATTGGTTAACTAGTATGCTTGCTGGTAGGGTCTTGGGTATGATGAGAAAAGAAAAGTCCTGGTATTGGTTCTTTTATGTTGATAGGTTAACTAGTATGCTTGCTGGTAGGGACTTTGGTATGATGAGAAAAGAAAAGTCGTGGTATTGGTACTTTTATGTTGATAGTTTAACTAGTATGCTTGCTGGTAGGGTCTTGGGTATGATGAGAAAAGAAAAGTCGTGGTATTGGTACTTTTATGTTGATAGGTTAACTAGTATGCTTGCTGGTAGGGTCTTGGGTATGATGAGAAAAGAAAAGTCGTGGTATTGGTACTTTTATGTTGATAGGTTAACTAGTATGCTTGCTGGTAGGGTCTTGGGTTTGATGAGAAAAAAAAAGTCGTGGTATTTGTACTTTTATATTGATAGTTTAACTAGTATGGTTGCTGGTAGGGACTTGGGTATGATGAGAAAAGAAAAGTCGTGGTATTGGTACTTTTATGTTGATAGTTTAACTAGTATGCTTGCTGGTAGGGTCTTGGGTATGATGAGAAAAGAAAAGTCGTAGTATTGATGCTTTTATGTTGATAGGTTAACTAGTTTGCTTTCTGGTAAGGTCTTGTGTATGATGAAAAAAGAAAAGTCGTAGTATTGATGCTTTTATGTTGATGGTTAACTAGTTTCCTTTCTGGTAGGGTCTTGTGTATGATGAGAAAAGAAAAGTCGTAGTATTGATGCTTTTATGTTGATAGGTTAACTAGTTTGTTTTCTGGTAGGGTCTTGTGTATGATGAGAAAAGAAATGTCGTGGTATTGGTACTTTTATGTTGATAGGTTAACTAGTTTGCTTGCTGGTAGGGTCTTGTGTATGATGAAAAAAGAAAAGTCATAGTATTGATGCTTTTATGTTGATAGGTTAACTAGTTTGCTTTCTGGTAGGGTCTTGTGTATGATGAGAAAAGAAAAGTCGTGGTATTGGTACTTTTATGTTGATGGTTAACTAGTTTCCTTTCTGGTAGGGTCTTGTGTATGATGAGAAAAGAAAAGTCGTAGTATTGATGCTTTTATGTTGATAGGTTAACTAGTTTGTTTTCTGGTAGGGTCTTGTGTATGATGAGAAAAGAAATGTCGTGGTATTGGTACTTTTATGTTGATAGGTTAACTAGTTTGCTTGCTGGTAGGGTCTTGTGTATGATGAAAAAAGAAAAGTCGTAGTATTGGTGCTTTTATGTTGATAGGTTAACTAGTTTGCTTTCTAGTAGGGTCTTGTGTATGATGAAAAAAGAAAAGTCGTAGTATTGATGCTTTTATGTTGATAGGTTAACTAGTTTGCTTTCTGGTAGGGTCTTGTGTATGATGAAAAAAGAAAAGTCGTAGTATTAGTGCTTTTATGTTGATAGGTTGACTAGTATGCTTGCTGGTAGGGTCTGGTGTATGTAAATCCTGTTGGAAATCTCGAAAAATCCTCATGAACTTCAACCTATATTGGAAACTATAATGGTAAGGTTTGCTTGTCCAGTACCAACTTGATTTGAAATATATACAAGAGACTAACTTGATTTTCTTAGCTTTGTAATTTGAAGTTGTAACAAGCTCACATTTTATTCCCAATCGCAATGAAAAAGCATTGTGTTGCCGCAAATCTATTTTTGGCATCTGTCCCAAATTTTTTTTACAATTGTGCAACTTGTTATTGTAGATGGATTGTTTAGAGGCTTGACACTACTAAAAGAAAACTAGAACCTAACTCAAAATTGACAAATCAACTTGAAAAACTTTTGTCATTTACATTACTTTGCACAATACTTCTACAAAATACTATTTGAAAGAAAGTATTAATTACACAATTTACAATCCATCAGAAATTGAGACAAAGACAACTTTTCGCATCTTTTAAATAGCTACACACTATAGAGTCATAACAAATAAGGGAAAAACAATGAGAATCAGTCATGTATCACAAAATATGTAAGCTATAATTCTTCGTCTATACTGATTGACCAGTAGTTAGTTTAAAGATCTAAACCATCATTTGTGTCTTACCACAAGCACTTGATAACTATTAAACAAGTTAAGGTGTCTACAAATACACTTTCAATACAAAATTAATCTGTTGATTTGAAATAAAGCTCACATGGCGTCCACCGATTTTAGAATAATTACGACCAGCTCTACAATACTGCACCTATTAAATAAACTCATCATAAGATATAGACATTTTTGTGATGACTGTTTATTACTGTTGAAACAGGGGAAATAAGCTATTTCAAAACTGAAATCCCATGTCTGTTATAGACCTTGCTGTGAAAATGCAGGTTAAATTGTGTTGTTGAGGTCGTTATTAGCAAATCAGCTTTGAATTAAACGGCTCTTAAAAGACTGAACATAACTTTCTGTCAATTTTCAGACTTATCCAATGCTGAAAGTACATTACTATTTAGACAATTCGCTTGCAGTCAATTGAGATCCGTTCAGACTAGTTACTATTTAGTAGTTTTTATTTACCAGTAAACATCAACATTTAGCGTTTTGGTGCTGATACGGCGTAAAGTACAAACTAATCAGTCAACCAATCCTTTACACATCAACACCATACTAAATCGTATGAACAGAACTCAATTGACCGCAGTGGGGATCTATTGAAATTAGCATAAAAACTGAACACCACTAAATAAATTATTGTTAGGACTATTCAGTTGATATTAAGATCAGAATTACCTTTTATGACTCAAATCATTTACTAGTGTATGTAAAAATCAATGACATTCACATTCGGTGATAAACATAAAAGAAGGTAATGCGGCGGAGAATAATTGAATATACTCCTTTTTATCTATCTTATAGTCTACCAAATCATGGTGTCAGTATATAAATGTCGTAATGTGACTTCAACTGTACGATATACTGGGGTTTACTCCACAATGTTGCTACAAAATATGGCGAGTTCCAAATGGAAAAACACATAAGGTATACTAGTATACTGTTTCAATGTTCAAGTTTTTAATTCATTTAATGTCCCAACTTGTATCTGCACAGAGAAAGCACCAACACCTATCTCTACGCCCATATTCAACAATACGTAGAAAGAGAACCAGTAGTGTTCGTTTTTATATTAAATTTTTATAAAAGAAAATGTTTTTCACAACCATATTCCTCAAGAAGAAGTCTAAAATGTGTCGTCAAACAAAACTGTTTTTACATCGGATGTAACCTTGAGAGGTCATAGCGTTTTTATTTTGCCGCATAAATTTCTGCGAACGTTCGTTGCGCTTTTGACTAATAACTGAACGTATTTCGTACAAATGGAGTGCAAAATAACATTTCTTATCCGAATTCAGAGTAATTTCTCGCAATTTGATTGGCTGATATTGTCTTAATAAATATCAGTACAATTTTTTATCACGTCAATTGGAATTATCTCCCTTATTTATAACGTCAATTGGAATTATATCCCTTATACCATTGACCTAATAAAAAAAAATTCAGTTGCTTTATAGTCCTAATATTTTTAAGTTTTTACAGTTTCAGATTAAATATCTATAATATATTTGGTTGATAAAAATGAATTTGAATATAATAATATGCAAAATAACAAAATCAGGATAAGTTCTTTACACAGTGTTCAATTGTCCTAATACGGAATTTATCGGGTCAATAAAATTCATATCGGGTTTGGCTTCGCATCACCCGATATGAACTTTATTGACCCGATAAATTCTCGTATTAGGACAATTGCACACTGTGTAACTAATATTATCGCTTGTTACAAATTCATTTCTTCAATGAACAATTTTGAAAAACATAAATAGATAATATGAAAAAGTTTGGTGGAAGAATTATATATAATAAAATAAGTAAAACATATAAATTTAAAACTTTGTAAATGTGTTTTTAATGTTAAGATGAAAATATTTAGATGATAAGTAAAAAATCGCGGACTTTCCCTTTAATATATATGCACACCTACGGAAAGTTGTGTTTGCGGATGAAAATCTCTAATCGCTTGTCATGCTTGTGATATATTAAGTTCATCAATAAAATCATTTTTTTTAAGAGCATGGAGAAATGATAGGAAAACGTTTTGTGAGATATATATATATATATATATATATATCAGTATCAAATCATGAACAGCGGAAATGAGTGTTACGCATGTGGAAGAAAAATCTCGAGGACGTTTTGCAACAACAGATGGAGAAATATGAATGCCTACTCAAACTAGTTCCTGTTTATCAATAAAATATATATGATAGGATTGACAGTCCATCTTCCAACCATCAAGTAGTAAATTGAAAACTTATGATTTTTAAGTTTTTTTTTATCTGAAATAAGAAACAGTAATGTAGGTAAAGAAAGAGGTCGTTATCTAAAATTGTCCAAAAGGAGAGGGTTTATTCAGTCTTTAATCTTGTAATCTTGTTATTCAATGCAGCGAATAAAGTGCAAACAGCCTGTTGCCTTCATTTTTCTGGGAACAAAATGGACACTGCATGACCCTTCCTTTTTTTTTTATCTCATTTGTTATAATTAACGATTTTAAGGAAATATAGCAGACGGATTAAAACCAAACGTTGACATTTTGAAATAGTCACCGAACTTTAAAACAATTTGTATTTATAGGAGAGACATTGAACTTTGGACTTTTTACTTCCTTTCTGTTTGCACACTCGTAAAGGTAACTTGTATATATTTATGTAACTTTATATTGACAATTGTTTTTACCTTGACATGATATACATACAATCCATTTTTTTCTTGTCTTTCAGTTTTGCATTTGTGCTTCTTTATTACATCTTTGTTTGTTTTTATAGTGATTAAAATAAGAACACAATGTTGACTGCTGTACCCCTATTTTTGACATTTTTACCTATCATGTCTATTTGTTTTGTACACACGTGCACATTGTTGTCAATATAATGGAATTTAATGCGACCGTCATACAAGTGAGAGGTTTATCTAGCTTTAAAACCAGTTTAAACCACAATTGTCTACATAAGAAAATGCCTGTACCACGTCAGGGATATGACAGTTGTTATCCATTCGTTTGATGTGTTTGAGCTTTTGATTTTGCCATTTGATAAGAAACTTTCCTTTTTGAATTTTCCTTGGAGTTCAGTAATTTTGTGATTCTATTTTTTTTCATTGATTGATTCCTAAGAAATGATTTTAGGTTTGACGGGTTTCATGGTAATACAAGGCCCTTTGTTGGCACTTGTATTGACTTGTTTTCATATAATTATAATATCAATTTTGATCGAAACAAGGCCGTCTTGTTGATTTTTCCTTGTTTCAAATCGTCAAAGTTTTGGTTGAGACATTTGTTAGATGATTTCAGGAAATAATAGGAAATTCTCATTGTGGCCAATTAAATGAAATAACAAAGATGAACTAGAGATCAACTGTTATTTTTTTTTAACTTTATTACATATGTATTATGATTGCTTTAAGGCGCGTTTATATTATGATGTACCAAATGAAAATAATTTGAGTTGGTCGAGTGAAAATGAGGTATTTGGAAATGTAAATGAAAGTTTCAATTTGTAATGCCAAAAAGGCCTCTGTAATTAGGAAAATAGTTGTAACAATCATGACGTTGTTCAAGACTAATTTAATTTCGTCTGCCATTGTCATTTAGATAAAACGATAATATATATAAAGGACTTTAAATACGGTATTGAAACTTCTGTACTGAGCAGTTATAAGCATTTCGGAATATAAGTTTCGCAATAGGTAAACAAAATATTTAAATATGAATTTTATACAGTATATTTGCATGTTATAGATCCATGTTTTCCCTAAACAATTCGCGTTTTATTGCAATAAATCAATCAATCAATAAATGAACGAATAAATATAAAACAAACAAAGAAACAAAAATTTACCTGTATCATATTTTCGTACATGGTTTAGAAAACAATACGGCTTTTGTATGAAATATTTTAACGAAATTTGTGAACGGATAACAAAAGACTTTTAAAATCAACAATTTGAAATGGATACTATAAGTCAGAAAACCTTCATTAGGATAAAATAAGCGAAAAATATTGATAAGTTATGGAGCTTCTTTTCGAGTTATTTAATATTTTTTAAATGGCGAGGAAAGGATCACCCTGACGTTTACCTTATATTTGCATTAGTAATATTTGGGTCTCAAATCGAAAGAAAAGAAATATAGAATCTGCTAAATATTTTGTAAACGACCTTTAATGAGCTATGGACGTCTTAAATAAAAGGTAAAATGTGTGTTATGGGGCAAAATATGCTTACCCTCTATCATAGATAAAAACCAAGGAGTCCGAACGTTTAACAAAAATTCCTAAACCTCATCTAAGTACATCCTTAAGATATGACATATGACACATTTTCATGACAATGTCATCAACAATGTATAAACATAAACTAGACGTTTATAACAGTACGGTTATGAAACTTTTTCTTATCTATAATGCAATGACCCAAAATTAATTAGACAATTTACAACTTTACGTAGATCACATGTTTCAATAATTGTTAAAATCAATATCTTCTATTTCAGATGGCTGTCTCAAATGTTATACTGTGTGGGATTTGTGATGCTCAACATATCTCAAACGTTGCAATTTACTGGTGCCCTGAATGTGATGAAGGTCTTTGTTCGCCTTGTCAGAATTACCACAACGTTTCAAAAGCCTCTCGACAACATGGAATTATTTCTATCGACGACTACCAGAAACTTCCGGCTGAGATATGTAAAATTGACCAGAACTGTGCAGAGCATGATCGAAAATTTCAAATGTTTTGCTCACGTCATGACCAACTTTGTTGTTTAATTTGCATAGCCGAAACCCACAAAGAATGCAATGGAATATATCCTATTGAAGAAGCCATTAAGTTAACAAAGTCGTCCACTTTGTTTTATAGTTTGGAGAAGTCTCTGAAAGATATTAAGGAAAAAATTGAAAGAGTAGTAAAAGACAGGGAAGCAAATCTTGTTGAAATAAAGCAACAACATTTGAAGAGCTTAACTGATATAAAAGAAACAAGACAAAAAATAAACTCTCGTTTAGATGAATTAGAAAATCACACAACAGAAAATTTGAATTCAGCTGAAACAAAAGTGAAACTCAAAATAAAAACTCTTTTAGATAAACTTGCCGAAAAAATGAAAACGATTAAGGTTTTAATGACAAATCTCATGGTGGTCAAACAACACGGATCCGATCTACAAGCATTCATTAGCAGTAAAATGTTAGAAAAGGACGTCACTAAGGAATTGAATTATATATTAAACATATCAGGGGAGGATGGATTTAGTCAACTGGACTTAAAGTGCCAGATAGACGTTGTGGTACTAAAAATGTTATCCAATGTTAATGCGTTCGGATCAGTGACAATTTTAGAAAACCCTTCGTCAATCATTAGTAGCATAGATCAAGAAAAGCAGGCTTTCACAATTGTGCCACCCTGCACGAGATCAATTGATGATATTACTGCTTCATTAGTAGGGAAATTCAATGTTTCAGCTGGAAAAAGTCATGCATGTATAACCGGGTCATCTGTCTTCCCTGATGGAAGGATGGTATTTGCGGACTGCTATCATAATAAAAGATTAGTTATCATACAAAGTGATGGAACATTGGATACTGAAATACCTTTCTCGCCTCTACAACCGTTTGATGTGACATGCATTGATGACAAAACGGTAGCTATTGCAATATTTTTTGACAATCAAATAATAATTGTAGACACAAAGACCAAACAAGTTACCAAAACAATCAATACAGGCAAATGTTGTGGTATAACCTACAGACATGGACAGCTATTTTACTGTGAATTTCTAAAAGGAATCGTAGCGATAGAACTGCCAAACAATAAAGCATTTACTTTTGTGAAAGATAACTCGTTAAAAAGTTATTGGAGTTATATTACAACATCGGGAGAGAACATTTACTACACGGATAATGGTTCTACTGTCAAATGCTACAGTGTGACGGGAGAGAAACGTTGGGAGTATAAGAATGAATCAATTCTGAGTGGTCCAACTGGAATAGCTGTTGATGAAGACGGATCAATTTATGCTATTTCAAAAAACAACACAAGTGTTGTGTTGATATCATCTGATGGCAAACATGGCAGAAAGTTACTGACTGTTAAAGATGAAATTGAATTATACGGAATATTTTTGCATAGTAACAAACTGACTATTGTAGATTACGATGGACATGTCTTTAAATACGATATTGCTTAAAGGGGCACTAGCTACGAGATATATAAAAAATCTAAAGTTTGATTTTTTTTCTGTTCAATTATTAATGAAAGTGAAATAGTGAAATAACAATTCGCTTTTTGCAGCCAAAAAGGTTCAATTTTGTCAAATTACGCTAAGAAACATTGATAATTTGTTATTCACTTGCAAGTGAATGAGTCGACCTCTTTAAATCATTATGCATGTGAACTTCAATTTAACCCCTAGCTAGAGATTGACAACGCATGCATTGTACGTGTACTGGTTATTTAAAGAAAAAAGAATGTCAACAATGAAAGTGAAACTACGGTAAATCATTTGATTACCAATTCGATGCACATAAAATCATTCTGATACTGTTAAAAACAATGAGAACCATGTATTTTCAATCTATAAAATAAAATCAAACAGACCTATAAAAATCCAATTGCACGTGTTAATCTATTCATATCTTTATTTATGTTTACATCGCTTATATGGTCATCTGAGGTCAAATCGATAGTTAATTAGATGGCGTCTGGACTAAAATACTCACGAAACGAACCTATATACTATCTACCCCATGCTCTGTCAACTGTTTATTTTAGACTTTTGATAGTTTGGTTAAATGTTTTACATGTTATAAATCAAATATAAGAATTTGAGTCAAATCGGTGACCATGAATTTGACAGCTAGTGCCCCTTTAATGTTTATTCACTGTATTTAGTTGGTTGTTAATTTTCCTCTCACATAATAAACACAATGTTATAATTTTCTTGGGCACTATTTAAAAGTAATGGAATCGTCTTCTCTCGTTTTATCATAATTAACTAATTATAGGATATGCATCAGATCATTTTTTGAGATTGAAATAATATTTATAATCTTTCAAAGTGTTAAATTTTCCTTTTTATATGTCATATGTTACATGCGAAGCTTTACCTTATAGAATACGACTTTTTGTCATTACACATGTTGAATTAGTTTTGATTTACCTTTGGAAATGATATTTCCTTCTCTACGTCACTGCAACTTTTCCTAAATTATCGATAGTGTTGATCGTTTTTATTTTCAACACGGTCTATACTGGTTTCGATTAGTTTCATTATTATGATAGCTACAAACTATGGGCGTGAACATGATACGAAAAGTACAAACAATCGTTTAACTTTGAACGAATAATGAACATTTAGATGTATTTTTTACATTCACTATGGAGTACAGAATAAAATTTGTATTACTTTGTGACATGACTATTGCAAAATGTGCGTTCAGTTTGAAACAAAATCGTGTGATAGATGGAAAAGACAGCAGAAGATACATAAGAACATTCAAACTCAGTAAAAAAAATATCAGCAAACGCCCTGGATAAAATAAAGAAAAATGGAAGTTTTGTTTTCATTTCTGAATACGTTTGCAGTATGTCTTGGCATTTCATAAAATCTTTGACTTGATTTACAGTTGTATGCATCTCATCTATGATAGTTTCGAGGAAATGCGTTGAACTGTTAAAAAGTATTTCATGTGTTCTATTAATATTCAAAACTTCAGAAGTTCCTTTTGTTATATGACGAACGGCTGATATCATTTTAGCAACTTTTTGAACGAAGGTACAGTACATTTTAAGTCTTGCTCCTATATATGTCCCAATGGGACAAGAAGACAGACTAGTCGGACATCCGCCTGACTGTAATTACCCCTGCAGTGATGTTCCTGTGTAATACCTTGTTGGAAGGTCGTAAATTAATCTGTAGCTGTGATTGATAAATTTGTAATCTTACCTGTACATTTTATAGATTAATGAATGATAGCATCCTGTAACGTATTTCATCGTTTAATAGATAAAATTACGGCTAAAAAAATATTTCAGTTTTTATTTATTAGCTAAAATATGAAACATTGAAATTGTTTATTTCAGCTTAGTTAGATATTTCATCATGCTAGATATAAGTCATGTACAAAACAATTGTTATTCACTTAAAACTTTGGAAATTAATCAGTTTTAAACTATAAACTTATTTTTCTTCCGATTTCACATTCTCCGTAAGAGCCTCTGCGTTTATTTTCTCATGTCAATCACTGCTGGAATTTGACCTAGATCAACCGAACCAATTTATGAAAGAATTTACGGCTGAATAAACAGAAAAGGATAATTATTTTTTGTGAATGCATAAAAAATTTCTAAAAATAATCATTTAAAATACACATCCAAATTGTTTAATCCTACTAACTAAATCATTTTTCAAAATAGGGGAAATAAATAAGTTGTAAAAAAATTAATTCCCACATCTCCATACCCGTAAGAGCCGTATCATTTTAGTTTTTCATCAATCAATACACTTATTTGACCCTGGTAATCTGACCTATTGATATAACTTGTGTTTATACCGTTAAGTATTTTACCGCCAATATTAGCTCGTGCTGTCGGCAGGATTTTGTAAATTTTTGTCAGCTAGAAAACATCTTTTATAAAATGAGTAAGGTCAAGTTCATTTTATGAATTAATAATGTGTTTAATTGAAATTACTGATTAGTTTAATTATATAATTACGAATTTGTTTGCTTTGTGTCAAAAAATGTACGTTTCCGACAATCTAACAGTAGATTGTAATGCATGATTAATTTTAGATTTGCACCTGATAT
Organism: Mytilus edulis; assembly: GCA_019925275.1. Taxonomy (NCBI): domain Eukaryota; kingdom Metazoa; phylum Mollusca; class Bivalvia; order Mytilida; family Mytilidae; genus Mytilus; species Mytilus edulis. The sequence goes on along the minus strand of CM034360.1, from coordinate 45,742,185 downwards.
ACCGTAATTCACCAATTTGTTAAAGAATACTTAAAATATGAAATGATACGTAATGACAAGAAATTGATTATGTTTTATCATGTTTATATATGAGTTGTATAAAATTAATAAAATAATTAAAACTGACAAACCTTTTTTTTAAAAAATTAATTACTAAATAAACGGCGTTTGTGGAGATTCATGAAACATATATTTGTATTTTGTATATGCTTTTTGCATTCATATATTTTGTCACAAACTTATTGGTGAAAGAGTTTATATGACAATAAATATTTGAATTGAATTAATTGAGTGTGTTCATAAGTCATCGATTTAAAAAAGAATTTATTAGCTATAAAAAATATATTACATCACACTTTTAGCCAAAAATTGTATATTTTATAAAATTAGCCGTACATGAGAGAAGTAAACAAGAAAAGAGGGAATGGAGTAGAGCTTAATTGGTTTTTATTGATTGATGTACAACATTCAGACTCTTTTTGAAAATTTTGTGTAGCCCTTAAAAGGACTGTTTTATATGCTTGCTGGTAGGGTGTTGGGTATGATGAGAGAAGAAAAGTCGTGGTATTGGTGCTTTCATGTCGATAGGTTAACTACTATGCTTGCTGGTAGGGTCTTGGGTATGATGAGAGAAGCAAAGTCGTGGTATTGGTGCTTTTATGTTGATAGGTTAACTAGTATGCTTGCTGGTAGGGTCTTGGGTATGACGAGAAACTAAAAATGGTAGTATTGGTGCTTTTATAATGATTGGTTAACTAGTATACTTGCTGGTAGGGTATTGGGTATGACGAGAAACGAAAAGTCGTAGTATTGGTACTTTTATGTTGATAGGTTAACTAAACTAGCATGCTTGCTGGTAGGGTCTCGTGTATGTAAATCCTGTTGGAAATCTCGAAAAATCCTCATGAGAACTTATATTGGAAACTATAATGGTAAGGTTTGCTTGTCCAAAACCAACTTGATTTAATAAAATTAACGGTACCAATTTTCTTGCACCAGATGCGCATTTCGACAATACATGTCTCTTCAGTGATGCTCGTGGCCAAAATATTTGAAATCCAAAGCTTATATAAAAGATGAAGAGCTATAATCCAAAAGGTCCTGAAGTATAACCAAATCCGTGAAAGGAATCAGAGCTTTGCATGAGGGAGATACATTCCTTAATTTATAATAATTTCTAATATTTTGTAACAGCAAATATAAACAAGAGACTAACTTAATTTTTTAGCTTTGTAATTTGAAGTTGTAACAAGCTCACATTAGGATTCGAGCGTCACTGATGAGTCTTTTGAAGACAAAACGCGCGTCTGGCGTATATACAAAATTTAGTTCTGGTATCTATGATGAGTTTATTTATTCCCAACCGCAATGAATCAGCATTGCGTTGCCTCAAATCTATTTTTGGCATCTGTCCCAAAATAGATTTACAATTGTGCAACTTGTTATTGTAGTTGGATTTCTTAGACCTTGTCATCCACAGAGGCTTGACACTACTAAAAGAAAACTAGAACCAAACTCAAAATTTACATTACTTTGCACAATACGTCTACAAAATACTATTTATTAATTACACAATTTACAATCCATCAGAAATTGAGACAAAGACAACTTTTTGCATCTTAATAGCTATACACTATAGAGCCATAACAAATAAGGGAAAAACAATGACAATCAGTCATGTATCACAAAATATGTAAGCTATAATTCTTCGTCTATACTGATTGACCAGTAGTTTGTTTAAAGATCTAAACCATCATTTGTGTCATACCACAAGCACTTGATAACTATTAAACAAGTTGCGATGTCTACAAATACACTTTCAAGACTTCAATTAATCTGTTGATTTGAAATAAAGCTCACATGTCGTCCACCGATTTCAGAATAATTACGACCAGCTCTACAATACTGCACCTATTAAGATATAGACATTTTTGTGATGACTGTTTATTACTGTTGAAACAGGGGAAATAAGCTATTTCAAAACTGAAATCCCATGTCTGTTATAGACCTTGCTGTGAAAATGCAGCTTTGAATCAAACGGCTCTTAAAAGACTGAACAATAAGTCATGTTCAGTCTTTCTGTCAATGTTCAGACTTATCCAATGCTCAAAGTACATTACTATTTAGACAATTCGCTTGCAGTCAATTGAGATCCGTTCAGACTAGTTACTATTTAGTAGTTTTTATTTACCAGTAAACATCAACATTTAGCGTTTTGGTGCTGATATGGCGTAAAGTACACACTAATCAGTCAACCAATCCTTTACACATCAATACCATACCAGTCCGATATGCGGTTTAATTAGAACAAAAGAATTCGACCTCTTGTGTTTAGACGGTAGAAAAGTGAAACAAACTTTGTATACGGTTGTCAAGATGTCACAAAAGTTACTTTCCGTAAAGTCATTATAAATATTTGCATTCACGTTGTTTAATTTTCATATTGTACAATTGTAAACAATGCAACTTGCAAACAATCGTTTTAAAAACGACCATAAGTCAAGCTGTTACGTCATTTAGGGGGTCTCCTTAAAAACTGCTACTTTTTTTTGCCCGACATAGAATAAATCTGGGGAAAATTACAAAAATTGAGAAATGAATTGTCAATCGTTTAAGACCATTCCCAAAGTGGCACACCTAAAATTGACATTTGGACGCAATTTCAAAGTTGGATGTTATATGACGGGGTTTTGTTAATAAATTTACGCATCGAACACACCCGTCCTATATATGTAACATCACATGACTTTTAAGTGATTAAAATTAATTTTTTTTAAATAATATTTGCATGTTTGACATGTTTTTTTCTTAAACAATTACATTTACACCGACAGTCATAATTTCTGTATTATTTTAAAAAGTTTTGTTACACATTTTGTTACATCTTAGTTATACAGTAACCCGGATTGGTTGATCATTGTGAAGTTGCATATATTTATATCGTTGTATTCCTTTTGTTTGTGTTAACCATTGTCGCTCGGAATTATTTTTTATACATCATTTATTGATCTTGTAATTTCTTGTAATTTAGTTTGCGTCTTATTTCTTTGGTGTCATATTTTGGCTATGTTTGTGTTCGATCATACAGTATAAAAAGTCGGTAGTTGCCCGCGAATGGATTTTTTTTTAATTTCTTGTGACTCTTTGCGTCTTATTTGTTGATTGCAGTTGGTTTTTGTTTTGTGTCATGTGGAGATATGGTGTGATTTTGTTTTTCTTTTGATGTGTTTGCATCTTAGATTGGGATTGCACGGAGTTATTCCATGATTTCTTTTGTGCTATATTTTCGATACATTTTTATTGCCCCATCTACGATAGTAGAAAGGCATTATGTTTTCTGGTCTGTGCGTCCGATCGTTCGTTCGTCCCGCTTCAGGTTAAAGTTTTTGGTCAAGGTAGTTTTTGATGAAGTTGAAGTCCAATCAACATGATCAACTTGAAACTTAGTTAACAAGTTCCCTATGATGTGATCTTTCTAATTTTAACGCAAAATTAAAGTATTGACCCCAATTTCACGGTCCACTGAACATGTAAAATGATAGTGCGAGTGGGGCATCCGTGTACTATGGACACATTCTTGTTAGTCTATCTTATAGCATCTTACAATTGGCTCCCTCTGTTTTTTTCATACATGCTCACTATTACAAGTCAAGTACTACAGTAGTACACCGGTGTCTTCATATTTCATGTACTACACATGCGTATATATATTACTCGAATGTGAAACATGCAACAATACTCTACCAAAGCAAGCCAGGAAACAATCCATCAACAAGGAATTAAGTTATTCATTTAACTTTAAAGGGGGTATGGTTTTCTTGTCTGAGCGCGACCATTTATTGGCTGCCTCCACCAATAAAATATTTTTTTCTTTCAAAACTTAACACTTTAAGGTTTAAGAAGATCAGAATTCATAATATTTTTTCTGGTTTTAAATTTTGCCTGACAACAATATTTTTTCGAACGATTTTTGGATCAGACGATATTTTTTTTGAATGAATCTTACCCCTCACTCTTTTTCCCATTTGAAGTTAAATTTTCGTTCCCGTATGTAAATAACCAGCACAAAGACTAATTTTTTTTTATACATTTGAAGACTTCCATCTCACTGTTCAAACCAATATTCAGTGGCGGATCTAGAATTTTACATTAGGAGGGAAAAAAGGGGGGGGGGCTGACTGAGCTAAGGGGAGCTCGCTCCAGTCATGCTTCAGTGATTCCCTATGTTTAATCAAACATATTTTTCCGACGAAAATTAAGCATATGCTCTTTATTCTGTTCTTGAACAGGGCTCCAATTTAAAAAAAAAAAAAAAAAAAAAAAAAGAAGGGTTCAGCTGATCAAGTTCTATGAAGAAGGAGAAAGGGGAAACCAATGGCACTGCTATATCATCTCAGAAACTATATAAATTATTACCATCAGTATTACAAGGCTATGAAGGATGCATTCACATCTCTTCTGTTATGGATACGTTTGACAATGATTATGTATATAAAAAAACAAGTTTCTTTTGTGGCATAACTTTATTGATATAGATTATTTCTCCTACATATCTTGATATATTGCTTTCTTTAGTTCAAATTGGAATCTCAGATAAGCATCTGGTACTTTAAACCTCTCCTCTCTGTTCTATGCCTCTTTTCGACATGTGTACTTCAGAATAATTCCTGACTGTCGGATGTATAGCAGAACTTTCACATAACTTCTTGATAAAACTGCTGTCTATCTCCCTTTTCGACACTGCAAACATAAAAATCGAACAGGCAATTAAAGAGGGGGTTGCAACCACATGTTCCCCGTACAAACGGATCGGAACTAAGAGCTCTTTCCCGGATCTGACACTGGATTTATACATCAGATGCATCACAAAATATAAACATACTAGAATATGAAATAAAGAAAATTTAAAATATTAATCGAAAATGTTGAATTATAATTTATGTCTACGAAACCCAAAGTTCATACTTAATTGGCCTTGTTTTCAAATCATATCAAATGTTTTCATTGGTCTTCACATGTTAGAATAATGTAGGTTATTGTATATTCTTCAGAGCTGTATCTTGAACTAATGAATTGAAAAAGAGGGGATGGATATACGTACTAAACATTAATTTTGTCTGTATTTTCAACATATCTAACAAACATGTGAGAAAAATTAGTTTTAGAATACGAAATATCTCTCTCATTCTGTAAACAGATATTGTAGGATTGTTAAGGTATTTTGGTGTTTTTGAACCCCCTCCCCCCTTTTTTTTGTAATGTACACCACCAAAAAACATTTAGTTAGGATAGAGAACTAATAAACGATAGTCCTATAATGTAAGGCTTCAGAGTTTCATTTCATTTACATTCAACATGTTTATCGGATTTTTTTTTTTATATCAATGTTGAACCGTTATTTTTTATCTGAATTTTTTTAACTACCAATGTCGAACCGTTGAACCGTTCAACATTGTTGGTAAACAAAAGTTCGATAAAAAATGTTGAATGTAAATGATATGAACCTCCCGTCTTATATTAGAGGACAATATATAAGACTTCTGAGATTCATATCATTTACATTCAACGGTGTTATCGGATTTTTTTTATTACTTTGAACCGTTCAACATCAATAGTAAAAAAAAATCCGATATAAAAACGTTGAATATAAGTGATATGAACCTCCGAAGTCTTATATAATAGCACTACGGTAAATAGAATAATTGAAACTCAGTTAATTGAGTGTGGGAGGCTATTTTAATCCACTTTATGAGTGTGTATTATATAATGTTACAATGTAACAAACCTATCGAACACACCGTGAAAAATAACATTATCTCCCCTGGAAATGCTTAACAACAAGATACAAAAAACTGCTACCTTTTTTTGCCCTATATCACATGATTATGAAAACACATTACATAGATAGGGAATACTGTGCTTGTGTACACGTTTGAATGTGTAGGTGGCACACTCAGAACGATCGTCTCTAGATTTTTTTTTAAAATTCGTCCCGGCCTTTCCGGGTTCACGTAGCAACACGTTTCTTTCCTTTCCAGCTATTCCTGATTATGAATAAATCCAAAACATGCATTTATCCCAAAGCAACAACTATTAAACAACTCACCTATACCAATGGTGATCGTCTAATTCCTAGCTGATTCTTTTAATATAACCTTTCTTGACGACACCCATCGTTGTAGCGTCTAATATTGGAGGTAGCGAAATTAGATGATTTGACAGGAGAGCGAAATAAACAAGGGGAGCAATTTTATCGAACCGCATTCCGGACTGATACTAAATCGTATGAAAAGAACTCAATTGACCGCAGTGGGGATATATTGAAATTAGCTTCAAGACTGAACACCACTAAATAATTTATTGTGAGAACTATTCAGTTGATGTTAAGATCAGAATTACCTTTTATGACTCAATTTTATTTACTAGTGTATGTAAAAATCAATGACATTCACATTCGGTGATAAATATAAAAGAAGGTAATGCGGCGGAGACTAATTAAATATACTCCTTTTTATCTATCTTATAGTCTACCAAATCATGGTGTCAGTATATAAATGTCGTAATGTGACTTCAACTGTACGATATACTGGGGTTTACTCCACAATGTTGCTACAAAATATGGAGAGTTCCAAATAGAAAAACACATAAGGTATATACTGTTTCAATGTTCAAGTTTTTAATTCATTTAATGTCCCAACTTTTATCTGCACAGAGAAAGCACCAACACCTATCTCTACGCCCATATTCAACAATACGTAGAAAGAGAACCAGTAGTGTTCGTTTTTATATTAAATTTTTATAAAAGAAAATGTTTTTCACAACCATATTCATCAAGAAGAAGTCTAAAATGTGTCGTCAAATAAAACTGTTTTTACATCGGATGTAACCTTGAGAGGTCATACCGTTTTTATTTTGCCGCATAAATTTCTGCGCACGTTTGTTGCGCTTTTGACTAATAACTGAACGTATTTCGTACAAATCGAGTGCAAAATAACATTTCTTATCGCTTGTTACAAATTCATTTCTTCAATGAACAATTTTGAAAAACATAAATAGATAATATGAAAAAGTTTGGTGGAAGAATTATATATAATAAAATAAGTAAAACATATAAATTTAAAACTTTGTAAATGTGTTTTTTATTATAAGATGAAAATATTTAGATGAAAAGTAAAAAAATCGCGGACTTTCCCTTTAATATATATGCACACCCATGGAAAGTTGTGTTTGCGGATGCAAATCTCTAATCGCTTGTCATGCTTGTGATATATTAATTTCATCAATAAAATCATTTTTTTAAGAGCATGGATAAATGATAGGAAAATGTTTTGTGAGATATATATATATATATATATATATATATATATATATATATATCAGTATCAAATCATGAACACCGGAAATGAGTGTTACGCATGTGGAAGAAAATCTCGAGGACGTTTTGCAACAACAGATAGAGAAATATGAATGCCTACTCAAACTAGTTCCTGTTTATCAATAAAATATATATGATAGGATGGACAGTCCATCTTCCAACCATCAAGTAGTATATTGAAAACTAATGATTTTTAAGTTTTATTTATCTGAAATAAGAAACAGTAACGTAGGTAAAGAAAGAGGTCGTTATCTAAAATTGTCCAAAAGGAGAGGGTTTATTCAGTCTCCAATCTTGTAATCTTGTTATTCAATGCAGCGAATAAAGTACAAACAGCCTGTTGCCTTCATTTTTCTGGGAACAAAATGGACACTGCATGACCCTTCCTTTTTTTTTTTTTTATCTCATTTGTTATGATTAACGATTTTAAGGAAATATAGCAGACGGATTAAAACCAAACGTTGACATTTTGAAATAGTCACCGAACTTTAAAACAATTTGTATTTATATTTATAGGAGAGACATTGAACTTTGGACTTTTTAATTCCTTCTGTTACACTGTGTCTAAACCACACCGGCAAAATTTGCTCGGACTCGATGGTATCTAACATCCGGCACAATGACGGAACACCAATAGACAAAAGAAAGGTAGGTTTCTCCTTATTTTTTTATTTTTTTTTATGATATCGAAGAATATATATACATATACAACTATTTTCTATTGTGAGATGCAATATTTTCTACAACCGTTCTATATTAACGGAGAAATAAGTCATAATGCATGTCAAAATGACGAATTGAGTGAACCTTGCCTCGAAATTGTTTAATTTCTCGTTAAATTGTTCACATTGTACGGAAAGAAAGGTACGGGAAGATAGATATTGACACGGAGATTGCAAATTTAGTTATTATGAGCATCTCAATAATTTTATTTCTGTGTATGGAACGAAAGAAATGGGTCATGTCAAATTAAAATAAACCGGTTTCGTCAATGTTGTTACTACACAATCACCCGGTTTCGTCTATATATATCACCCGGTTTTTGTTTTTTTTTAACAAACAATTTATGAAAAGAAACTTTGGCATGGATCTGAACATTGTCTTTCGAGAATTTAAATATATATTTATTGTAAAGTAAACTTGGCGTGTTAAAATCTATTTTAAACGGGCACTTTTGGACATAGTTAATTATGATAATACACATTTTCCTAATGAAAGGCGTATCCCTTATTTCACTTAACTTCAAACTAATTTTAAATGGAATATAAATACTGAATAGCAAACACTGTATCTAATTATTTTGTAACATTATTATATTTTCTTTGTTTATAATAGTAGTATGTAAAGATGAAAAATAAAAGGATGTGTTTTGATTGTGCCATAACTTTAATTTACTATACTATATTATATACACTTAGTTTACAATATTTACTATCAATTATTAATACATTTATGCATTCAATCATTGACGAACAGTCCCAAACCGACTATAGTCTATACTGTTCTGCACAAATTAATCATGCATGCAGTCCTGCCAGATTTTCTGGTACTATATATACTGTCTTACTTGCACACTAAAGCGAGTTTTCACACTTAACAATCAATAACATAGCAGTGAGATTTGTAACTTTCTTCCCGTTTATGGTAGGCACATTTATTTTCATAGGCATGTTTTTCACATTATTTTTACAGTTCAAATTCATTTTTTGTACAGTTCAAATTCAATTGAAACTTCAAGATATCTTTCGAAAACAATATCTGACAGTTTTGTATTTTCAATGTGAATAAAAGTTGGTTTGCAAAACATGACCGTCATTTATATCTAGGTCTTATTAAGAAGAAATGACGGTAACCACTTATCCCATACACATTGACAATGAGACAACTTTCTTTTAGACACAAAAATTATGTTGAATTAATCAAGTTTAGGTCAGCGTATGCCTTAAACAATGAGAAAAACACACAAACTGCATGAAAGCAAGCTATAACAGGGTCCTAAATTATAAATTTTAAACAATTCAAACAAGAAAACTACCTGCCTATTTTATGTTCAAAACGCATGTGGTATAAAGCAACTAAAGACAACCATGGAATTACAAGCGTGTGATTCGGGAATGGACTGAGTCAAAGTGTTGTCGCTGACACAAACAGTACAACAAAATTCTGATTTCCCGGGTGTCCCTGTTTTCTCATTTCTTACAATATTTTAATTCGGTATACACTTTATAAGATAAGTGGCGAATCTAGATGACGTATATGTTGCACGCCCCGACCCCACCTTTGGTTGCCAAAACTATATTGATTCCTGTATTTAACGATTTTGTAAAGCAAAAAATAATCAAAATATTGTTCGACTCACTACTCTCGGCGGTATGTAAAAGTTGTTCGAATTACGCCCACTTTGAAACAAAATGAATCCGTCTGTCCGTATATATTGTCAAAATATATTGACCAACGTCAGTGTACGATCATCATAACACAACGGCGACAGTACAGACTCGTTTTTAGTAATGTTAACAAAATAATTATTATTGAATTTTGTCGATGACCTGAGACTATTATACTAATTTGTACATAGCAGTATAGTTACAATAAGGGATAAACAAATTATTTTAATGCATGGTAGTTGTAATCCTACATTCATTTTCTATGTCGATTATGCATGCATATACAGTTGTCTTATTATCAACGTTTATCCTTAAGGAGATTTATTTTTAACGATTGTAGAAAAGATAACATACATAGAATGATTAGATTACTTATAAAGGTGTCCATCCTTTTGTGCGAGAAAATCACATATCAATTATGTGTTTCGATTTTTAAGACCGTAAACTTTAATTTCAAGTTTAAACATGTTCAACATATTTTCCCATAACTCATATAGAAAACGCATATTTAGACAGCTTTAATCTCAATATGCTGTTAAAAAAATTTCGGAATGCAAAGTAAATAAAAATATTTGTGTTCTATAAAGAGTAGGAATTCAAGTTTTTGCTTATTATTTATTTGAATCTGAGACTCATATAAATAATAAGCCGTTGACGGTGAACGAACTTGTTTTCCAACGACCCACACAACTCCTTTTGAACGCTGAAGTTAAATAATCAATTATAATGTAATGCGATTATGATTTTTTTTATTTGACCAAACCGGGTTATGCATTTTGAAATCTATGACGAAACCGGGTTGTGTACATTGACGAAACCGGCCAGTTCCATTTTGACATGACCCATTTCTTTCGTTCCATACACAGAGATACAATTATGGAGATGCTCATAATAACTTAATTTGCAATCTCCGTGTCAATATCTATCTTCCCGTACCTTTCTTTCCGTACAATGTGAACAATTTAACGAGAAATTAAACAATTTCGAGGCAAGGTTCACTCAATTCGTCATTTTGACATGCATTTTGACTTATTTCTCCGTTAATATAGAACGGTTGTAGAAATTATTGCATCTCACAATAGAAAATAGTTTTTTATGTATATATATTCTTCGATATCATAAAAAAAATAAAAAAATAAGGAGAAACCTACCTTTCTTTTGTCTATTGGTGTTCCGTCATTGTGCCGGATGTTAGATACCATCGAGTCCGAGCAAATTTTGCCGGTGTGGTTTAGACACAGTGTGTTAGAACACTTGTAAAGGTAACTTGTATATATTTATGTAACTTTATATTGACAATTGTTTTTATCTTGACATGATATACATACAATCCATTGTTTTCTTGTCTTTCAGTTTTGTATTTGACTAATTTGTGCTTCTTTATTACATATTTGTTTGTTTTTATAGTGATTAAAATAAGAACACAATGTTGACTGCTGTACCCCTATTTTTGACATTTTTACCTATTATGTCTGTTTGTTTTGTACACACGTGCACATTGTTGTCAATATAATGGAATTTAATGCGACCGTCATACAAGTGAGAGGTTTATCTAGCTTTAAAACCAGTTTAAACCACAATTCTCTACATAAGAAAATGCCTGTACCACGTCAGGGATATGACAGTTGTTATCCATTTGTTTGATGTGTTTGAGCTTTTGATTTTGCCATTTGATTAGAGACTTTCCTTTTTGAATTTTCCTTGGAGTTCAGTAATTTTTTTATTCGATTTTTTTCATTGATTGATAAGAATGGCCCTTTGTTGGCACTTGTATTGACTTGTTTTCATATAATTATAATATCAATTTTGATCGAAACAAGGCCGTCTTGTTGAATTTTCCTTGTTTCAAATCGTCAAAGTTTTGGTTGAGACATTTGTTAGATGATTTCAGGAAATAATAGAAAATTCTCATTGTGGCCAATTAAATGAAATAACAAAGATGAACTAGAGATCAACTGTTATTTTTTTAAACTTTATTACATATGTATTATGATAGCTTTAAGGCGCGTTTATATTATGATGTACCAAATGAAAATAATTTGAGTGGGTCGAGTGAAAATGAGGTATTTGGAAATGTAAATGAAAGTTTCAAAATTTGTAATGCCAAAAAGGCCTCTGTAATAAGGAAAATAATTGTAACGATCATGACGATGTTCAAGATTAATTTAATTTCGTCTTCCATTGTCATTTAGATAAAACGATATATATAGGACTTTAAATACAGTATTGAAACTTCTGTACTGAGCAGTTATAAGCATTTCAGAATATTAGTTTCGCAATAGGTAAACAAAATATTTAGATATGAATTTTATACAGTATATTTGCATGTTATAGATCCATGTTTTCCCTAAACAATTCGCGTTTTATTGCAATAAATCAATGAATCAATCAATAAATGAATAAATATAAAACAAACAAAGAAACAAAAATTTACCTGTATCATATTTTCGTACATGGCTTAGAAAACAATACGGCTTTTGTATGAAATATTTTAACGAAATTTGTGAACGGATAACAAAAGACTTTTAAAATCAACAATTTGAAATGGATACTATAAGTCAGAAAACCTTCATTAGGATAAAATAAGCTAAAAATATTGATAAGTTCTGGAGCTTCTTTTCAAGTTATTTAATCATTTTTAAATGGCGGGGAAAGGATCACCCTGACGTTTACCTTATATTTGCATTAGTAATATTTGGGTCTCAAATCGAAAGAAAAGAAATATAGAATCTGCTAAATATTTTGTAAACGACCTTTAATGAGCTATTGACGTCTTAAATGTCCGAACGTTTAACAAAAATTTCTAAACCTCATCTAAGTACATCCTTAAGATATGACATATGACACATTTTCATGACAATGTCATCAACAATGTATAAACTAGACGTTTATAACAGTACGGTTATGAAACTTTTTCTTATCTATAATGCAATGACCCAAAATTAATTAGACAATTTACAACTTTACGTAGATCACATGTTTCAATAATTGTTAAAATCAATATCTTCTATTTCAGATGGCTGTCTCAAATGTTATACTGTGTGGGATTTGTGATGCTCAACATATCTCAAACGTTGCAATTTACTGGTGCCCTGAATGTGATGAAGGTCTTTGTTCGCCTTGTCAGAATTACCACAACGTTTCAAAAGCCTCTCGACAACATGGAATTATTTCTATCGACGACTACCAGAAACTTCCGGCTGAGATATGTAAAATTGACCAGAACTGTGAGGAGCATGATCGAAAATTTCAAATGTTTTGCTCACGTCATGACCAACTTTGTTGTTTAATTTGCATAGCCGAAACCCACAAAGAATCCAATGGAATGTATCCTATTGAACAAGCCATTAAGTTAACAAAATCGTCCACTTTGTTTTATAGTTTGGAGAAGTCTCTGAAAGATATTAAGGAAAAAATTGAAAGAGTAGTAAAAGACAGGGAAGCAAATCTTGTTGAAATAAAGCAACAACATTTAAAGAGCTTAACTGATATAAAAGAAACAAGACAAAAAATAAACTCTCGTTTAGATGAATTAGAAAATCACACAACAGTAAATTTGAATTCAGCTGAAACAAAAGTGAAACTCAAAATAAAAACTCTTTTAGATAAACTTGCCGAAAAAATGAAAACGATTAAGGTTTTGATGACAAATCTCATGGTGGTCAAACAACACGGATCCGATCTACAGGCATGCATTAGCAGTAAAATGTTAGAAAAGGACGTCACTAAGGAATTGAATTATATATTAAACATATCAGAGGAGGATGGATTTAGTCAACTGGACTTAAAGTGCCAGATAGACGTTGTGGTACTAGAAATGTTATCCAATGTAAATAACGTTCGGATCAGTGACAATTTTAGAAAACCCTTCGTCAATCATTAGTAGCATAGATCAAGAAAAGCAGGCTCAGATTTTCACAATTGTGCAACCCCGCACGAGATCAATTGATGATATTACTGCTTCATTAGTAGGGAAATTCAATGTTTCAGCAGGAAAAAGGCATGCATGTATAACCGGGTCATCTGTCTTCCCTGATGGAAGGATGGTATTTGCGGACTGCTATCATAATAAAAGATTAGTTATCATACAAAGTGATGGAACATTGGATACTGAAATACCTTTCTCGCCTCTGCAAGCGTTTGATGTGACATGCATTTATGACAATCAAATAATAATTGTAGACACAAAGAACAAATAAGTTACCAATACAATCAATACAGGCAAATGTTGTGGTATAACCTACAGACATGGACAGCTATTTTACTGTGAATTACGAAAAGGAATCGTAGCGATAGAACTGTCAAACAATAAAGTATTTACTTTTGTGGAAGATAACGCGTTAGAAAGTTATTGGAGTTATATGACCACATCGGGAGAGAACATTTACTACACGGATAATGGTTCTACTGTCAAATGCTACAGTTTGAGGGGAGTGAAACGTTGGGAGTATAAGGATGAATCAATTCTGAGTGGTCCAACTGGAATAGCTGTTGATGAAGACGGATCAATTTATGCTATTTCAAATAAAAACACAAGTGTTGTGTTGATATCATCTGATGGCAAACATGGCAGAAAGTTACTGACTGTTAAAGATAAAATTTAATCATACGGAATTTTTTGGCATAGTAACAAACTGACTATTGTAGATTTCGATGGACATGTCTTTAAATACGATATTGCTTAAAGGGGCACTAGCTACGAGATATATAAAAAATTGAAAGTTTGATTTTTTTCTGTTCAATCATTAATGAAAGTGAAATAGTGAAATAACAATTCGTTTTTTGCAGCCAAAAAGGTTCAATTTTGTCAAATTACGCTAAGAAACATTGATAATTTGTTATTCACTTGAGAGTGAATGAGTCGATCTCTTTAAATCAGTATTCATGTAATCTTCAATTTAACTCCTAGCTAGAAATTGACAACGCATGCATTGTACGTGTACTGGTTATTTAAAGAAAAAGAATGTCAACAATGAAAGTGAAACTACGGTAAATCATTTGATTACTAATTCGATGCACATAAAATCCTTCTGATACGGTTAAAAACAATGAGAACCATCTATTTTTAATCTATAAAATACAATCAAACAGATCTATGCAAATCCAATTGCACGTGTTGGTTTAATCTATTCATATCTTTATTGATGTTTACACCGCTTATATGGTCATCTGAGGGCAAATCGATAGTTAATTAGATGGCGTCTGGACTAAAATACTCACGAAACGAACCTATATATTATCTACCCCATGCTCTGTGAACTGTTTATTTTAGACTTTTGATAGTTTGGTTAAATGTTTTACATTGTTATAAATCAAATATAAGAATTTGAGTCAAATCGGTGACCATGAATTTGACAGCTAGTGCCCCTTTAATGTTTATTCACTGTATTTAGTTGGTTGTAAATTTTCCTCTCACATAATAAACACAATGTTATAATTTTCTTGGGCACTATTTTAAAGTAATGGAATCGTCTTCTCTCGTTTTATCATAGTTAACTAATTATAGGATATGCATCAGATCATTTATTGAGATTAAAATAATATTTATAATCTTTCAAAGTGTTAAAGTTCCCTTTTTGTATGTCATATGTTACATGCGAAGCTTTACCTTATAGAATACGACTTTTTGTCATTAGACATGTTGAATAAGTTTTGATTTTCCTTTGGAAATGATATTTCCTTCTCTTCGTCACTGCAACTTTTCCTAAATTATCGATAGCGTTGATCTTTTTTATTTTCAACACGGTCTATACTGGTTTCGATTAGTTTCATATATTTTGATAGCTACAAACTATTGACGTGAATATGATACGAAAAGTACAAACAATCGTTTAACTTTGAACGAATAATGAACATTCAGATGTATTTTTTACATTCACTATGGAGAACAGAATAAAATTTGTATTCTTTCGTGACATGACTATTGCAAAAATGTGCGTTCAGTTTGAAAACATCGTGTGATAGATGGAAAAGACAGCAGAAGATACATAAGAACATTCAAACTCAGTAATAAAAAATATCTGCAAACGCCCTGGATAAAAAAAAGAAAAATGGAAGTTTTGTTTTCATTTCTGAATACGTTTGCAGCATGTCTTGGCATTTCATAAAATCTTTGACTTGATTTACAGTTGTATGCATCTCATCTATGATAGTTTCGAGGAAATGCGTTGAACTGTTAAAAAGTATTTCATGTGTTCTATTAATATTCAAAACTTCAGAAGTTCCTTTTGTTATATGACGAATGGCTGATATCATTTTAGCAACTTTTTGAACGAAGGTACATTGTACTTTCTTTGGTTTTGTTTTGCATTCCTAACCAAAAGTTCATTTTATTCAAATTTTTACAGCGGGTGACATTGAGAGGTCGTTCCGGTGTTATGCTGGCGCTGAAATTTTGCATATGGCCCTTGTGTTTTAAGCACCCATCACTTCGTGTTAATCGTTTCAATACGCAGACTGTTTCGAGTGCAAAATAACATTCCTTATCGGTTGATATATATTAATTTCGACAATAAATATTCATGAAAACATCTTTTAGAACATAGATAGATGATATGAAAATAAAAAAAATTTGTTGTGATACATATTTCTGTTAGTAACAAATCAGGAATACCGAAAATTTGTGTTAACGCACGCGGAATATATCTCGAAAACAACAACGGGAGAAATATGAATGCCTCATCAAATCCAACCTATTAGAAACACGAATTATTACATAAGTGTGTCCAACATGCACTTGTACTGCACTATCATTTGAAAAGTATTGAAAGATGTTATAAATAGACAAACATTTGCTTGTAGAGATATTAAGATGATCTGCAAATATTCAAATATTGGTGTTCCAAAACAAGAAGTTATACAGACAGAAGAACAAATATACTTAACAACAAAATTATTGTCGTTTACCTGTGTAAAATTTGATAATGCAAATGGCCTAATTTTTTGTCGAAACAAAGTTCATGTTTTTTTGGGGTTGTTTAGCATTTCACAGCGGTATACTACTTTTACTTTAATTATTCGTCCCTTATTTTTATTAATTTTGTATTCACATTGTATCATAGATCAAATTCATTCAGTGAATGTTCATTTGTGTTAATACGTCTTTTGATTGAGTTAAGCAATTACAATTGATATATTGTAGTGTGCCTTTCTATGTTGTGATGTTACACTATTGTTTCAGATAAGGGTGACGATTTGGTAGCATTAAAACGTTTAATCCCGCTGGAAGTGTTTCTCGTTTCTCGTTTATTTTTATATAGATTATACCGTTATTTTTCACGTTTGAATGGTTTTACACTATTAGTTTTTTTGGGGCCTTTGTAGATTGCTGTTCGAGGTGAGCCAAGGCGCCGTGTTGGAGACCTTACCTTGACATATAATGGTTTACTTTCATATATTGTGACTTGGATGGAGTGTTGTCTCATTGGCACTCATATCACATCTTCCTATATCTATATAACATTTAACAACAAACCACGTTACACTGATAACAAATGATTATATCACTACATTATAATGATTATAACCGTGAGATTGTATTCCCCGTCGTTAATTCATCATCTACACAGGAACTTGTCTCATAAAAAATATCTATGCATCTTAAAGTCATAAGAAACGAGTGACCGGTGAAAAATAATGTTATTCCAATTCTTCAACCAATGCATACAAACATCATAAACTTAGTCTTCTGTTCACGATTTTATCATTTTTTCTTATAAATTTCGTATAATCGTCAATTTTTTTTCCAATCGGTCAGTGTTGTTGTGAAAATATGGCAGGTAATTAAAGTTCGTGTTTTTGAGCCGAGTTTAACGATTGTCATCCTGTTTGTCAACAATCAACAAAAAGCATAGATATTGAGCATGTGTTTAACATGTACAATCATATAATAGTTTATTTTAAGGACATCCATACGTATTGCGATTACCGGATTTTTACGAGATTGGTCACACCGAGGTCACTTTGCATACGGAAAATATGGCGGGGGTTGCTTCCTGGAAGGAAGCAATTAAGGTAAAGTAAACTTCTTTAACATATGAACAAAACAAAGAATTTTCTTTAGAAAAAAATGTATGTACATAAGTTTTATAATGAAAACTATCCATTGAGTTATAAAAACATATGCATTTTTTTTTTTTTTATATGAGGTTTCTTATGACTTTAACCTCACTTCCAGGTATAGATATATGTTTTTTCTGAGACAAGCTAAAGATCCTGTTACTATTCAACAGCACTTGCGGTAATCCAATGTTCAGTACTTCGTACTATGATTGTATAATTTAAGTAAATTAAGCCATTGGTTTTTCTCTAGTCAATTGTTACATTTTTTTATTCCATGACCTTCCAAAACTTACCATAAGAATGTACTCAGGTCAAGTTTATGAACATTTCTCCAATGTGCGGATATGAAAAGGTAATTACCAACATTTAAGCAGATTCAAGATTTTCTTTCTTTCGATTTGGATCCCAAATAATACCAAAGCAAATATTAGGTAAAATTCAGAGTGAACCTTTTCCCGCCATCTAAAGTTAATAAATGTCTCAAAAAGGAGTTCCATAACCTCTCGATATTTTAGCCTGTTTTATTCATCTTACCAATGCTCTTCTAACTTAAAGCATCAACTTTAATTTCTGGATTTTTTTTAAAATTTCATTTAAGTTACCTAGCAATATCCTTGATGTATGGGTTTCGCCTATTTTTCAAGGACGTGCTGTGACATGCAGTTGCTGACATAGCTAACAGTTGGAACTATATTTTTTTTAATTGGAAATTCTTTTACATTTCATTATGTTTATTTGTAGCATGGATTAAGGTTATATGGTTTGAAAGGGGCACTAGCTGCAAAATTCATGTTCACCTTTTGACTCAAATTATCATATTATATTCATAACAATGTAAAGCATCTTTCCAAACTATCAAAAGTAGAAAATAAACAATTTACAGGACATGGTCTCAATAAGATGTAGCTTCGTTTCGTGTGAATTTTAGCCAACACGCCATCTAATTAACTATCGAGTTGACCTTCTATGACCATATAAGCGATGTAAACATAAACATAGATATAGATATAAATAGATTAAGTAATTCGTGCAATTGGATTTTTATAGGTCTGTTAACTTTTGTATCATAGTTTAAAAATTTATGTTTATCGTCGTGTTTACCTTTATAAGAATGATGTGGATCGAATCAGTCAATTAAATTATTTACCTTTGTTTCACTTTCAATGTTGACATTCTTTTCCTTTAGATAACCTTACACGGACAATGCATGCGTTATTCTATCTCTTTCGACGGGGTTACATTGGAGTTCACATGAATACGGATTTAATGAGGTCGAATTATTCACTTGCTAGTGAATAATTCATTATCCATGTTTATTAGCTTAATTTGACAAAATTAAAACATTTTTGCTGATAAAAGCAAATCATTATTTCACTATTTCACTTTCATTAAAAACAGTGAACAAAACAAATCATACTTCAGATTTTTGATATATCTCGTAGCTAGTGCCCCTTTAACACAAACTAAATATTATTTTTGACTTTATAGCAGTAGTTTAAAAATGATCAAATCTCCTTAATCGATTATAAAAAGTAAAACCGAGGAATCAACAATAACTAAGGATATCAAATGAACCGAAAAGGCAGTAAACCCGCATGCGTCGACACGATGAGCGTCTTCTGCAATGTACGTGTTACCTGTCATGCAAATCCAAATCCAGTCAAAAGGTCACAAACGGAACTAGAACGCAGTGTGTTTTTTTTTGTTTTTGTTTCAATTGCCTTTTTTAACGTTTTAATTATTTAGATACACCAACTATTTTGATTCGAGTGCCTCTTATGAGTTTTATGTAGACCATATGCGAATCTGGGGTTAAATTTAAAACCTGGTATCTTTCTTGAGATTTACCCACATTGACTCGATGCCACTGATGGTGTACGTTTCGTCCCCGAGAGTAGCACCACTCAGTAGTCGGTACATCTGTGGAAATATGGAATATCATTGACATGTCAATTATCCGTATTATATAACTGTTCAAGACTTTAAATCATTCGAAACACAAAGGATTTGTCTTCCCCAAGTCATAGATAGCCTTAGCCACATTTTGGAAAACACACCCGGATTACTAGTATTGGCTTTCAATACTCTTCAATCTCGCGTTGATATGGCAAGTGAGAATACCAATAATTTTAAAAATATTCAAATCTAACTTAATTCTGTGAGAGAAAACAATTGTGTAGTTTTTTTTAGTTATTACAATTTCAAAATTTATTAACAATCAAGTCGTTGCGAAAATAGGCGAAGGGGACAAGAAAAGATTTGACCAGAAACATGTACATACCATATCAATTTTTTAACAAAGCAAACAAATTACAAAACTTACATCATGGTAAATTGACACGAAAAAGCAACACTATTTAAAAAACTTTCTTATGTAATCACACCTACCTATAGTTTTTTATGACTGCTCCATAAAGGCTTATGCAAAACAGCCGATCTTTAAAAAAAAGAAATGCTACAAAGAAAGAGCTGCCACGAAAAATAAAAAATTAAAGGGGCACTTGCTGTCAATTTCGTGTTCACCAATTTGACTGAGATTCCCATAATCGATTTATAACATACTAAAACGTAAATCCAAATTACAATTTGTCTCAAATAAACAGCATGTACTCGATAATATGTATCCGAATGTTGTGTGTCTTTCAATCTAATTAACTATCGAGATGACACCAGAATAGTGCTGATAGTCACATAACTCGATATAAACATAAATAGATATAGAAATGGAATTGCGACGCGTGCAATATGATTTATATAAGTCTGTTTGATTTCATGTAAAAAAAAAAGAGAAGTAAATTAACGTTTTACCTGTATGAAATGATTTTTGTTTGTTGATCGAATCAATTACCAAAATGGTTCACCCTTGTTTCACTTTCAATGTTGACATTCTTTTCCTCTTAATGATGGTTGAACACAACAAATGCATGCGTAACAAAAGTATTGTGTTAAATTGACAGTCACGTGATTTGTTGAGGTCGAATTATTCACTTGCAAGTGAATAATTTATCAGCGATATTTCTTTACTTATTTTGAAAAAAATGTACCAAATTGATCCAAATTGGTTGCTAAAACGAATTCTTATTTCATTATATTACTTTCATTAATGATTTACCCAAACGTAATCGTATTCTATTTTTTCATATCTCGTAACGTAAGCCCCTTTAAGTACCTGAAGTAAAAACTTTTTGTCCACCTTGTTGTTTGCTGTTTTTACTAGGCCGCACTACCATGCAATATGTTATCCTTCCATATTTCTGGTTTAATATCCAAAACAAAATGCAAGATTTCTATTAAATCTTAATATATTTTTCAATTCATCATAGACTTTTAATTCAACAGAAAAAAATTGAGACTATAAAAAAAAAAATATTTTATTTCACTCCATGTTTTGACATGCACCGGAAACTGCATGCATCGGAAACTGGAACATTAAGTAACATTTATTCAGATTTGTCCACTTCATCTTTTTTGAAAGCATTAAAAAAAGTGTAATTGTGAAATCAATAATCAACTGTCAAAAGGCAGGTTAATTCACAGAATATTCAATAATTGTCATAAAAGATATATGGTTATCCCTTGTGAATCGATATTGATAAAATAAAGGGGATTGATGAAGGAGACAATCGATCTAGAAATGGAATGTGGCTCTCCTTGTTGGACAAATTCTTTACGTTCGAAGTGCATTTACATACCATTTGCAAATTTAAGAAAGTGAAAGAGGATAATATTCAACGAAAGTATAATTATACTTATGTGTAAGCCTCGGGCAAAAACATTACACACAATGAAACCACATTCCAATTATAATTTAATAACATTTAACTGATGTATCTTATTTAAATTCATATCGCAGTAAAAAGGCAAGATGTAAGTAGTTCAGCTCACTGATGATGGATAAAACAATTACATACAGAAATAAAGGACAAAGGCAATTTGTTTCAAACGGGGTTCTCGTGTGCCTCATAATGGTAATCATGTTCTGCTGTGCATACGCAACAAATACAGCAATTGACATTCACAATATCCATTTTCACTAAAATACCTTTTACATAATGACGAAATATTCTCCAAAAAAAGACTACTTATATTTTGTTTTACTTCATGATAATTTTTTTAAAACCTTCAACCATCTTTCTACGAAAATTTTATTTCCTCATTTCTTTTTTGTTTTGATTGGGACAAAACTTAAGATGACGACTAGACGAATTTTATCAAAAAGATTCCTTTAATTATATTTCAATTTAAGTAAAAATTCATGTCGTTTTTCAACATCATATAAGCAAATAATAAAACATGTCACTAATTTGTGATAAATGCATGTATTATCTTCTCCTTATTCCACATTTTCTACTTTATAAAACCAGAAAAATACTGTGTTATCGTTTCTTATTCAACTAAAATCAAACTTAAGTTGAAAAAGATAAAGCATTTAGTTACAGTAAATCCACCAAATTCAAATTTTGTCCATACATATACATATGTGATGTCGCCTATGAGAAACTTAGGATGAAACCTTCAAACGCTAAATAAAATCAATAATGTTTATAACTATATGAACAATAATATAAAGTTGAATTTGACCTACTAATATTTTGGTAGTTGTGTTGATTGTTAGGTGAATTACATTGAAGGTTAACAGATAGCTGATTTCATTTAAACGAGGTATATATAATACATCATTCTTTCATTCGTTACTGCATACTTTGTTTCTAAATTTCATAGTAACATCATTTAAAATAATTATTGAACGTTAAGCGGAGAAGCACGCAATATCTTTGGTTTGACTCGTTTTCAAATCGAACCTAGGACAGCCCGTACTCGAGGCATACACGATATCAGTGATGCGACTGAAAAGACGATACTAACGAGGTGGATCATATAAAATTGAAACAATATTGTCATGATAAAGGATAGTTCTAGAAGTCTTGGTTTTTCATGCGTTCAACCTTGGGTGTTTTTTTTAACTCCGATTACACGAGGCTGTGTAATTGGTTCAATGTCTTGTTCGCTATTATTTAGAACGGTGTTTCCTAATCTCCGTGAAGTAGTGAATTTTGTTTGTACATTTTATAATGAAAGGAGACATATCACAGTATTATACTTAGAACTAATAAATATTAATAAGCGATTATACGCCAAAAAGAAATCAACAAACGAAAAACAAAATCACAAAAACATCTTAACAATATGGCAATAATCTAAAAGAGACGAATTAATTAAACAAAAACAATCCTATTCGGTCATTTTGACGAAATTCTACAAAAAAAAATTTGTTTTCATTTAGTATACATTTTTTATTGAAGATTATTTTTAGATCATGGACGAAGACAAATGTTCCCGTGGACTAACGATCTCATACAGAGTTGTAGCCCTTGTTATGATTTCATCATATACAGTATGTGTAGCAGTGTTGGTTCCAGATTACCACCAGGCATTACCATTTATATGTATCACTTGTTTTGTGGCATTCTGTCTTTGCTATTATTATGCCAAAAGGAAGTTTGGAGGCCAAATTTCTGAAACTTTTTCTAAAATTTCCACTCGAATGAAATGGATGAAAACAAGGCCTTTTTCTATGTATGTATACCTAATTATATATAGTTACCTATGCTTTTCGACAGCTCTGGTTTCCTTAGTCAAGTGAAAATGTGATTGGTATCTATTGTTCGTTAAAAGTTCGTTAAAAGTTTTAAGACTTATGAACGTTTCTGATAATCATGATTCCCTCAAAATTGTTTGTTTGGCATATGAAACATTAACTTTTCTCTCTGTTGTTTTAAATATAGTATGAATAAAATGTATATTGTTCCATAGATAAATTAAGTGTAGATAGTAAACAGAATGTATATTCATGTTTTTAATTGTTTGTTTAAACGATATGTCACTCTACTCTTTACCTTCACAATCTACAATCGTTAAGCATAAAATCCAAAGAAACGCAAAAAGACTTAAAGCACACAAATATATGTGGTGTCTTTCGTTTAATTTTCATGTTATAACTTCGAACTTCAGAGCGCCAACACTTTGGTTTTCCATCTTTTATATTTAATACGATGAATATAAAACTGTATTTCATAAAAGACAAGAATTAAGACAAACTGTTTACAATATTTGCATGGTAAAAACACACAAAGAAGGCAAACAAATAAAGATGTGAATACAAATATGTAGGTTTACATTATCTGATATTTTTTCATTTAATTTCAATATAAAGATAAATAGATGTGATCACGCTGATGATGACCAATTAGGCAACTACCCAAAGACCAAAAACAAAGAATATTTACAACTAAGCAACAAGCAAACACCAGCCAGTGAATACACAAGTTTTCTTTCTTTTTCAAAATAGAGCATGTATATTTTATCGTCAAAATTGTGAAACCAGTACAGAAATAAGTGGTATAAATCATATGTTCCTTTTTCATAAGATCGATTATAAGCAAAATTAAACGACTACAATTTCATATATTTTGAGACAAAACTGTATTTTTTACACTTTCTTCATTTTCATAAATCGCCATAAATTACTTAAACCGAGAAAATTTTATCGTTTTAGCGGTTCATACATAGTAGTTGTACTGGCATGTTTATGTTATTTGGTAATAAGTAATTTAGATACCATCGATAACTTGATATCTATAGCAGGATTGGTGGTACTTATTGGTGTATCCTGGTTGATTTCTTATAACAGACGAAAGGTTAGTGTCGATCCTCAATGTGACAAATGTAGATAGATTGTTGGTTTTTTGGACATCCTTGATGATTCCTTATAACATAAAGGCAGTCAAGTCTCTCAAACTTAACCAGACTAGGGGAGGGAATAAACACTCAGTTCTGCTATTTTATACAATTAGCTTTTTAAAAGTTTTGTTTTGATCGTACATAATAAAAGTTGTCTAAGAGGCACGTGTTGTGCATACTAAAATCATATTTACATTGCAATTCCAATACCAAAATCGAAGTAAATTGAAATAAAACATAATTTAAAAGTTTGAAACCAATTCGTTCTCGTGCAAATAATATATAGTATGAGCCTATCTCACAACCTCATTCTGAACAGTTTTATTTTCATTTATCATGTCTAAATCTACTTTTGCGAAGATAAAATGGAGGCCAGTAGTATGGGGTATCGTGCTTCAGATGGTATTGGGATTACTCATTCTACGGACGGAAGCTGGGCGAAAAACGTTTGCTTTCTTTGGAAAACAAGTAGAACATTTCCAGAGTCACGTTTTAGCAGGAGTAAACTTTGTATTTGGAGAAAAATATGGTGATTTTGAATTCATATTT
>CM034360.1:45672371-45716972 GCA_019925275.1 Mytilus edulis | reverse complement strand
TATGTGAAAGGGCTAGAGGAAGCTGGAGGTGATTTTTATCAGAAAACCATCTGGAGACAATATAGACTGATGTCATCTAGAGTAGAAAAAAACATCTGCACTCAACTAAATGAGGACTTTTGACATAACACTTTATAACTTATCCTTTGTAATTTCAGGATTCCAACCTGTTGGGATGGATATTTGAGAAAGTTATTATTGTAATGGTTGTTTATTTCGTCCTGTCAATCATCAACTCCACAGCCCAGAGCTACCACAAAAGACTGTGTAAAGAAAAGCACAAGAAATCTCAATCATGATTAGAGATATTATGTGTATGAAAAAACAGTGCAAATATTGTTTGTAAAGCTGTACTACTGTTTGTGTGTGTGTATTTGTGAGTTCAAACCATATTAGGTTAATTCTTTTATACAATGTAGCACATATCATTTCAGTTGTGTATTTTTTTTTAATTGAACTTTTCATTTTCTATAGTCATGTATTAAAGGATGGAAATTCTATTTTCTTATAATTTTCAATTATATTTTTGTTAATTTTATTTGTTCGATTTTGAAATATTTTGAAACTTCACTATTTAAAAGTTGATAAAAAGAATTAATTTATCATGGCATATTTATTGTATTTGAATGTTTGTAATACGAATTATGAATATCTTATTTTAAATATATATAGTTGGCTATATTAATGGAAAACACCTTATCGCTAATCCCGGCTGACCCGGCCGCTTGAACTTTTGACGCATACAACAATCACTTTTCCATTGTGGCGTCAGATATTTTGTTTTGTGACGTCAAGTTTTTACGGGAACCTGTGTAATATCCAGTAATGGCGGACAAATAGCGATAAGGTGTATGCTTCATACTGTGTTTAAATTAATTTCAATGAAAATGATATCAGACAATGCCGTTGTTTTCAGCTCAACATACATAGCAAAAAACTATTCTTGAAGTTAATTTTTCAATGAGAATAAGAATAAAGAGATGTGGTTAGATTGATGCTGGATTTCAAATAATGTTGGTACATGGTTTACTCATTGTTGAAGGCCATACATTGACCTCTAACTGTTAAATTCTGTGACATTTGATCTATTGTAGAAAATTGTCTCATAAGCAATCAAACCACATCTTTCTTATTTATATAAATATATATGCAATTTAACTAACCAATGATCACAGTTTTTTTGCTTTCAGAACATGATTTAAGACCATATTATTTATACAGTATATAATCTCTTCCCCTTTGAGGTGAATTAAGTAAATATCTAACAGTGATAACTCTGTCAGAATTTTGTTATCTTAGAATGTAATTTCAATGTTGTGAAGTTGTGCAATTTTTAAGCTAAAACCCATATTGTCATTTATTTGTGTTTTTTTTCCACACATTGTAATAATAATCTGGGACTAATACTGTAAATTCAGAAATTATTGTTTGCATTTATTATTAAGATTTTTTAAGAATGGACAAAAATGTGGATTTAATTATTGTGAATATTCAGGACCATACATTTATAAATATCAGAATGTGATTTCTAATGCTTGCCATACAAACCTAGTCGCATTATTGGCATTAACCCTTATTAATTTCTGAATTAACAGTTCTTAAGTATATAATTGTATTGAGTAAAAGCATTGACTAAGCATATTTTGATTTAAGTGCTTCATACTTACAAATTTGCACACAAGACAAAAACATTTACAACCTTATAGAATTACAAAAGTAAGCGTTCAATACTTATAACTAAGTTTTTATGCTTTAATTATGAAATTTCAAGTAAAATAACACTTTTATTTGTTTCTTTATTGTTTTGATGTCATAGGAAGAATGAGACATTTTTAAAATGTGAAATAAAAATATTATTTTGGAATGCCTTGCCATTGTTGTCTGCAATTTGCACCAAAATCTTTTCAAGCTACTAGTCAGAATATTTTGACAATTTTCTTATGTTTATAAACAAATGTGTTCAAATACTTACTTTCAGAATAATTTTTACATTACCCCTACATTCCTTACCTGGTTTGAAATTTATTTTTAATAAAGGTATACATTAGTAAATGTAACAATTAGTACATGTATATGTTTCTAGTTCTTTTGAAGCTTTTTTTTTTTATCAACATGACTGGTAGATTTAACTATTGTTTCATATTTTATAACCTAGTAGTGATACCATCTTGTGAGTCTGAACACAGGGCATTATTGAGCATATAAAAAATTTAAACTCTAAATGTATTAATTTTTATACGACCGCAAATTTTGAAAAAATTTTCGTCGTATATTGCTATCACGTTGGCGTCGGCGTCGTCGTCGTCGTCGTCGTCGTCGTCGTCGTCGTCGGCGTCGTCGTCGTCGTCGTCCGGCGTCCGAATACTTTTAGTTTTCGCACTCTAACTTTAGTAAAAGTGAATGGAAATCTATGAAATTTTAACACAAGGTTTATGACCACAAAAGGAAGGTTGGTATTGATTTTGGGAGTTTTGGTCCCAACATTTTAGGAATTAGGGGCCAAAAAGGGCCCAAATAAGCATTTTCTTGGTTTTCGCACTATAACTTTAGTTTAAGTTAATAGAAATCTATGAAATTTTGACACAAGGTTTATGACCACAAAAGAACGGTTGGGATTGATTTTGGGAGTTTTGGTCTCAACAGTTTAGGAATTAGGGGCCAAAAAAGGGCCCAAATAAGCATTATTCTTGGTTTTCGCACAATAACATTAGTTTAATTAAATAGAAATCAATGAAATTTAAACACAATGTTAATGACTACAAAAGGAAGGTTGGTATTGATTTTGGGAGTTTAGGTCCCAACAGTTTAGGAATTAGGGGCCAAAAAGGGACCCAAATAAGCATTTTTCTTGGTTTTCGCACCATAACGTTAGTATAAGTAAATAGAAATCTATGAAATTTAAACACAAGGTTTATGACCATAAAAGAAAGGTTGGGTTTGATTTTGGGAGTTTTGGTCCCAACATAATAAGGGGCCCAAAGGGTCCAAAATTAAACTTTTGTTTGATTTCATCAAAATTGAATAATTGGGGTTCTTTGATATGCTGAATCTAACTGTCATGACTGTGTATGTAGATTCTTAACTTTTGGTCCCGTTTTCAAATTGGTCTACATTAAGGTCCAAAGGGTCCAAAATTAAACTTAGTTTGATTTTGACAAAAAATGAATCAGTTAGGTTCTTTGATATGCTGAATCTAAAAATGTACTTAGATTCTTGATTATTGGCCCAGTTTTCAAGTTGGTCCAAATCGGGGTCCAAAATTAAACTTTGTTTGATTTCATCAAAAATTGAATAAATGGGGTTCTTTGATATTCCAAATCTAACTGTGTATGTAGATTCTTCATTTTTGGTCCTGTTTTCAAATTGGTCTACACTAAAGTCCAAAGGGTCCAAAATTAAACTTAGTCTGATTTTAACAAAAATTGAAATCTTGAAGTTCTTTGATATGCTGAATCCAAAAATGTACTTAGATTTTTTATTATGGGCCCAGTTTTCAAGTTGGTCCAAATCAGGATCTAAAATTATTATGTTAAGTATTGTGTAATAGCAAGTCTTTTCAATTGCACAGTATTGCGCAATGGCAAGAAATATCTAATTGCACAATATTGTGAAATATAAAAAATTTTTTTTTTAATTAGAGTTATCTTTCTTTGTCCAGAATAGTAAGCAAGAAATATCTAATTGCAAAATATTGTGCAATAGCAAGATTTTTTTTTAATTGGAGTTATCTTTCTTTGTCCAGAATCAACTTAAATCTTTGTTATATACAATATACAATGTATATTCACTTTTTACTACCAACTGATAAATTAAAATAATCTTTACCATTCAGTGATAACAAGCAGTTTTTTTACATCTTAATATTTTATGATGTATTTAAATGAGTAGTTATTGTTGCAAACTCCATTAGAAATTTTAATTGAGATTAGTTTTGGAATAAGGGAAAGGGGGATGTGATTAAAAAAATTGGGTTCAATTTTTCTCATTTGAAATTTCATAAATAAAAAAGAAAATTTCTTCAAACATTTTTTTGAGAGGATTAATATTCAACAGCATAGTGAATTGCTCTAAGAGAAACAAAAATTTTAAGTTCATTAGAACACATTCATTCTGTGTCAGAAACCTATGCTGTGTCAACTATTTAATCACAATCCAAATTTAGAGCTGAATCCAGCTTGAATGTTGTGTCCATACTTGCCCTAACCGTTCAGGGTTCAACCTCTGCGGTCGTATAAAGCTACGCCCTGCGGAGCATCTGGTTCAAACATGAAATGAACAAAACAAAAATCCATCAACCTAAATGATTTTGTGAAACTTGTACAATATCAAATGTACCCTTGGCATTGTTTTGTTGTCTAGTTTTAAGCAGGCTCTCATATATTTCTAAAATCATAATAAACAGCAGAGGGTTTCAATATAAACAAAGGGAAGTATTCTTAACTACTGTATCACTAGCCTATCAACACTTGAGGTTTCAAGTTCTAACCGTGCATAGGGCAAGCGCTTGACTCCAATCTAAATTTACTGAAATTGTCAGTTTTCCTATAGAAGGTCGGAGGTTCTCTCTTGGCACTTTGGTTTCCTCCACCAATAATAACTTGCTGCCTCGAAATAGCACAATAGTGTTGAAAGTGGTGTTAAAAAACAATCAATCAATCAATATAAGCAGAGAAATTTTAAGAATACCATGTATTTTTTAAATCCTTTTTTGCTGGTAATCTTTGTATGTCAATATATAAGCTATTAAGGGACCTCAGTGGCCTAGTGGTCTAAGTAGTTACTACTGTAATCACAAGCCAGTCAACACTGGGGTTGTGAGTTTATACCCTGCTTGTGCAGGTGCACTTGACGACAATCTTAATTGAATAGGATGTTCAGTTTTCCTATCGAAGGTCAGTGGTTTTCTCCAGGCACTCTGGCTTCCTCCCCCAATAAAAACTGGCTGCCATGAAATAGCCTTAATGTGGTGCCTAAAAGTGGCGTTAACACACCAAAAATCAATTAATATAAGCTATTAATGTTAAACTCAAAACAAAATGTACAAAAATTTGCATAAGTTTTATGTTAGTCCATCTGATTCAGTAGGAATTTCTCTATGATGTTTACCATCATCAAATACTACTGTCTGATTCAGTAATAGTTTCTCTGCAATGTTTTCCATCATCTGATATTACTACTACAGTGTTGGTACTCAAATCAGTCACATACACATTCCCCTCATCATTTGATGTCACATATCTGTAAGAAAAAAATAAAATAAATTGTAGACCATATACATGTTAAAATTAAAATAAAAAATCTTCTAATGTCAAAATGATCTATGTAGGCATACAATATACATAGTACACTGATATAAATACAAGGAACCTCTGTAGTGCATTTTTATGCTGAAAAACTACAAGCAAATACAAAATGGTCATCAATCGAAGAATTATATAAAAAAAACCTTCAATGTTGGCAAAGCATGTTCCAAATGTTCAGTTACCGTTCTCTCTATTATGATATCATCAGATATAACTTCTACAGTGTTGGTATTCCTATTAGTCACATAAACATTCCCCTCATCATCTGATGTCCCAAATCTGTAAAAAAAAAAAAAAAATCTTTTGTGCATGTAATACCATATTCATGTTAAAATTTATAAGAGATTAATACATTGGTTGCAATGAATTACATTGATTTCCCAGTTAGATAAAAACCGATAATTTCACATGTGAAATAAACGTGGTTATTTCACTCTCTGACGTCATACAACAATAGGCGTTGTCAAGACGTCGATAACGTCGGATCAAAACAAATTGTCAATGCGTAGGAAAAAGATATAGTTCCTTACATTTTCTACATTAATTTCATAAAAAAAAGCCATTTGCCAATGTAATAAAAAGAATAACTGATCGCCGTATTTGAATATCAAAAATAAGACAACTTATGACCGAACGCCGCTATGGATTAAACTCGTGCTGCGCACTCGTTTAATCCATGCGTTGTTTGGTCACGCGTATTCAAATACGGCGATTAGTTATACTATAACTATTAATACAGTAAGCATACAATATACACATGACACTAATACAAATACCAGGAACCTCTCTAGGGCATTTTCATTGTGAAACTGAAGAATTATATAAAAAAACCCACTATATTTTCAACTCCAGCTTTGTATGATAGCTACATCTCAATATATAAGTGTTTGATCAAGGGCAGTAGATGATAGTACCATGTGATCATACCTGTAGCCAGGGTCCGTACTCCCCCTTGAAACCAAATAAGCACTGTTAAAGTCAACGTTTTGTTCAAATTGTGAAGGTTAAAGTAGATTTCATGAGTCCAAATAACCCCCCCTTGGAAATTCCTGGCTACTGGCATGGTGATACGATACAACTACTACACTGTCTGTAGTCCCATATCTGTAAAAAAAGAAATGACCATATACTTGTTTTTTTTGTCTGTTTTTTTAATTATTTAAATTCGAAATGATCTCTGTAATACATATACTAAGAACCTATACTAGTGCATTTTTATTCTGAAACCATAAAAGTTCAAATGATGATCAATTGAAGAAATAAAAAAAAAGAACTTCAATGTTGACAGAATGTTCCAAGTAAACAACCCCTGAATTATTAACTAGCCTGTTTAGCTTTAGCTTTGTATGAAAGCTACATGTCAATATATAGGTGTTTGACCAAGGGCAGTATAAATAGAGGATAGTACCATTGAAAGGTCAAACGCTATTGCTTTCAGTTTGAATTAAAACAATATATTTAGGGATAACGTTCCTTAGATAATTTGATTTTGTTAATTTTTGACTAAGCTGATTTTTAGAAAAGAATACTTTTAAGTACAAAAAATGTACTGTATATTCAGAAATTATTGCAAGGTTTTTATTAATGCAATAATGCAACTTGGTAATTATCGCAGTAATAAGAACTCATATTCTGATGTCTAGTATTTATATCTGTATCTGAAAACTTTCATTTTTGTCAATTTTTCAAAAATAATAATTATAAATGCATGCAACAATTTCTGAATTTTCAGTACTTGCTGTAACAAATTAAAATGAATGTTATCAGTGTTAAACAAATACACATTTTTTCCATCTTTATTCTTAATGCAAATTATGAAAAAAAAACCAGATTGCTTGCTGCAACTATTTCAGATGATATTTCTTCATTATTTTGTCTTTTTCAATGCTTTGGTATAAGCACATGTAAAAAATGTGTTGGTCATAGATCATGTTCAATATATAAAGTGTAGTTTTGTATAAATATTTTATTTTTGTAAATATTGATGTATTTATTTCTAGTCTCAGTGCTTGATTTGATATTGTGCAATTTTGAAAAACAAAATGTCTGTCCAAGATGTTAGTTTAACATTTTTGTTTCAGAAGTGACAAGGTAAAATATTAAAAGGGTATGCATTTTGATATTGTTCCCAGATACTAATCTGGCTATCTGTTACAGCAAAATGCCTTGAGTGTGTAGGTAAAGGTAATATATTTGTTTAGCTTATCGTGTATACTACCCTCCTTTTGAAGTAGTCTAGTCCTGCAGACAGACAGATTGGTTATCTGTCCCACTAACCAACTCTTAAAGGTAGGTAGTGTACTTAACTTGATAATGACTTCACAGTTCAGCTAGCAAGCAAGCTAACCAAACATATTTCCGTTATCTACACACTAAGGCATTTTGTTGTACCCGAAACAAATTTCATGTAAGAGATACATACATGTGACAAGTAGATCTGCTGTAAATCTAGTAAATATCCAAGGGTAAGGAAAAGCAGTATTTGTTTACAATATCTCAAGTCCATTTAATTGATCAAAGAAGCTATATAGACATAACGTAAATGATCTCTTGATTTCAGTTAAACAAGTTTGAAATTTGCCTACACATTAAATGTGCATTACTTGATGGTCCTAACCAAGATCTCTTGTAAATCAACAAATTCATGTTTCTATGTGCTGTGGGGAACAGGGATATACTTCATTCTATTTTTATACTGAGGTAATTCATTTTTGAGGTGCTGTCTCATATAACCCACATATTCTAACTTTTCATGAATAGTTCAAGATTTAAACATTATGGACTCATTCACATCTTAAAATAACTCACCCTGTTTTGATACTTAGATTATAAAGGACACCTTTTAATCAGGATTCATCAGATTATAATTTATTTAATACTTTTGCTTTAAAGAAGTAAGATACCTTAGTTGAAATTGTTTTGATTTAAAAAGTATCAGGAAAGAAATGTCTGTAATTTCTGCTCCATATTAATACGTCCTGAAATTCAAACGTTTTCCTTTTAATTCTGCAGACAGTTATTGTGTACACTGAGAAGAGATAATTTTTCTTTTAAAGAATAGATACTGCATTATATACAGTTGATTCATGATAAAATTTGCCCACAACTTGCTTATATAGTTAATTCAAAAGAATAACAGTTCGAAATAGGCATGGTCTTATGTATACATTGTTTAAAGACATTTATCTATCAAGGTTTTTAAGCCTTTAAACTATCACATTTCTATCACAAATAGTTGTAAGTTTGTTAATGAATCAGGATTCAATACAGTGAAAACAGAACATATTGTGTGCACCTATTTATTGACATTTTTTAAGAAATGACAAAAGGTGTGAGATTAATTATTGCTTTAATTTGCTTACACATATACATATAATTGACATCAGAATGCAAGTTCTCTTTATTGCGATACTCATTTAATTGCAATTTATGCATTAATATAATCATCCCAATAATTTCACAATTTTACAGTATTATACAATTAACAAATATTTATATTGATTGACTGGTTGTTGTTTAACACCACAACAGATATTATTATATTAATTATGGTACCATAGTGTAAACAGTATACCTTGTTGTTCATCTTCTGTTGTTTTTATCCATAACCTAAATAAAACTTTACATTCCTAATGCTGTATTTATTTGTATGTAGTTTTAAAAACTCTTGTGTGAACATTATAATTTTGTAAACAAGACATGTGTTTATAGACTACAGAAGACTCATCAGTACTGTTTGAATCAAAAGGCCAAATAAAGTACAAACTATTCTTAGATTGATTGATAGGTTGATTTTTAACACTACTTTCTGCACTATAGTGCTATTTTGAGACAATCAATTTTATTTAGTGGAGGAAGCCTTAGAGTTACCAGAGAAAACCAACAAGCCATAGATAGGAAAAAACTGACACTCCTAATCAATAAACACCTTTGCCTCCAATCCCGCCTGTAGTCCTGATGGCAACCACCATTCTTTGATGGCCCATATGACCCTCCATACTTTTTTAAGAACTGCCCAGCTGAACAGTCTTGGGGTGCAAGTCTTTTGATGGCCAGAACATTTCATTAACTTTTATCATGAATACATATATAGGTGGTACAGGAACACCAGGGACAGATCCAGCCATTTAATGCTCCCATTCAAATGCATTGATCATCCAAAAAAAGGGGGGTTCCAACTCCCAGATCCCCCGCCTGGATCTGCCAATGAACACAAGGAGGTAAAATATAGCCAAAATAAATCTTGGCTGTAAAATCTAGGTCTCCATTATGTCAAACATCTGTAAAAAGAAGGTTTACTCCTGGTTTGCCCACTTTCAATTCTACCAATTATCTATTAGTAAAGAAAACAAAAAAGACAAAAGGTTTAATGAGCATACAATTGTATAGTCTGTTCCAACTTAGGTATATAGTTTGTAAGTGTTTTCTATATATTTAGGTTGTTCTTTTGTATAGAAAAATTATTAAAAAAATCATATTTTTATGCCCCACCTACGATAGTAGAGGGGCATTATGTTTTCTGGTCTGTGCGTCAGTTCGTCTGTCTGTTCGTCCGTCTGTCCCGCTTCAGGTTAAAGTTTTTGGTCAAGGTAGTTTTTGATGAAGTTGAAGTCCAATCAACTTGAAACTTAGTACACATGTTCCTTATGATATGATCTTTCTAATTTTAAAGCCAAATTAAACTTTTGACCCCAATTTCACGGTCCACTGAACATAGAAAATGAAAGTGCATGTTTCAGGTTAAAGTTTTTGGTCAAGGTAGTTTTTGATGAAGTTGAAGTCCAATCAACTTGAAACTTAGTACACATGTTCCTTATGATATGATCCTTCTAATTTTAAAGCCAAATTAAACTTTTGACCCCAATTTCACGGTCCACTGAACATAGAAAATGAAAGTGCATGTTTCAGGTTAAAGTTTTTGGTCAAGGTAGTTTTTGATGAAGTTGAAGTCCAATCAACTTGAAACTTAGTACACATGTTCCTTATGATATGATCTTTCTAATTTTAAAGCCAAATTAAACTTTTGACCCCAATATCACGGTCCACTGAACATAGAAAATGAAAGTGCATGTTTCAGGTTAAAGTTTTTGGTCAAGGTAGTTTTTGATGAAGTTGAAGTCCAATCAACTTGAAACTTAGTACACATGTTCCCTATGATATTATCTTTCTAATTTTAATGCCTAATTTATTTTTTATGCCCCACCTACGATAGTAGAGGGGCATTATGTTTTCTGGTCTGTGCGTCCGTTCGTCCGTCCGTCTGTTCGTTCGTTCGTTCGTCTCGTTCGTCCGTTCGTTCGTCCGTCTGTCCCGCTTCAGGTTAAAGTTTTTGGTCAAGGTAGTTTTTGATGAAGTTGAAGTCCAATCAACTTGAAACTTAGTATACATGTGCCCTATGATATGATCTTTCTAATTTAAATGCCAAATTAGAGTTTTGACCCCAATTTTACGGTTCACTGAACATAGAAAATGATAGTGCAAATTTCAGGTTAAAGTTTTTGGCTTCAGGTTAAAGTTTTTGGTCAAGGTAGTTTTTGATGAAGTTGAAGTCCAATCAACTTGAAACTTAGTATACATGTGCCCTATGATATGATCTTTCTAATTTAAATGCCAAATTAGAGTTTTGACCCCAATTTTACGGTTCACTGAACATAGAAAATGATAGTGCAAATTTCAGGTTAAAGGTTGGCTTCAGGTTAAAGTTTTTGGTCAAGGTAGTTTTTGATGAAGTTGAAGTCCAATCAACTTGAAACTTAGTATACATGTGCCCTATGATATGATCTTTCTAATTTAAATGCCAAATTAGAGTTTCGACCCCAATTTTACGGTTCACTGAACATAGAAAATGATAGTGCAAATTTCAGGTTAAAGTTTTTGGCTTCAGGTTAAAGTTTTTGGTCAAGGTAGTTTTTGATGAAGTTGAAGTCCAATCAACTTGAAACTTAGTATACATGTGCCCTATGATATGATCTTTCTAATTTAAATGCCAAATTAGAGTTTTGACCCCAATTTTACGGTTCACTGAACATAGAAAATGATAGTGCAAATTTCAGGTTAAAGTTTTTGTCTTCAGGTTAAAGTTTTTGGTCAAGGTAGTTTTTGATGAAGTTGAAGTCCAATCAACTTGAAACTTAGTATACATGTGCCCTATGATATGATCTTTCTAATTTAAATGCCAAATTAGAGTTTTGACCCCAATTTTACGGTTCACTGAACATAGAAAATGATAGTGCAAATTTCAGGTTAAAGTTTTTGGTCAAGGTAGTTTTTGATAAAGTAGAAGTCCAATCAACTTGAAACTTAGTATACATGTTCCCTTTGATAAGATCATTCTAATTTTAATGCCAAATTAGAGAATTTAGTCCAATTTCACAGTCCTTTAAACATAGAAAATGATAGTGCGAGTGGGGCATCCGTGTACTGTGGACACATTCTTGTTATCCAATTTCATGGTCCATTGAACATGGAAAATGATAGTGCGAGTGGGGCATCCGTGTACTTTGGACACATTCTTGTTTCTCCTTAATTTAATATAAATTCATTCAACAAACATACATGTACGCAACAAATAACAATAACCAGATGCTCCGCAGGGCGCAGCTTTATACGACGGCAGAGTTCGAACCCTGAAAAGTTGGGGCAAGTATGGACACAACATTCAAGCTTGATACAGCTCTGAATTTGGATTGTGATTAAATAGTTGACACAACATTGGTTTCTGACACAGAATGAATGTGGTCTAAGAACTTAAACTTAAAAACTAAAAAATTTTAAATTGGACATTTACCTATTATGGTCCAATATCCAAAATCTAAATACATGGTTAGATTCAGCATATCAAAGAACCCCATATATTCAATTTTTGTTGAAATCAAACAAAGTTTAATTTTGGACCCCGATTTGGACCAACTTGAAATCTGGGCCTATAATCAAAAATCTATATACATGTTTAGATTCTGCATATCAAAGAACCCCAAGCATTCAATTTTTGTTGAAATCAAACAAAGTTTAATGTTGGACCCTTTGGACCTTATTATAGACCAATTTGAAAATGGGACCAAAAATTAAGAAACTACATACACAGTTAGATTCGGCATATCAAAGAACCCCAATTATTCAATTTTATATGAAATCAAACAAAGTTTAATTTTGGACCCTTTGGGCCCCTAATTCCTAAACTGTTGGGACCAAAACTAATACAATCAATCTCAACCTTCCTTTTGTGGTCATAAACCTTGTGTTTAAAGGGGTTCGCGGGTCTAAATCATTTATATAGGATTTCTCTATATTTTTCTATAAATGAACTTTATCTTATAGTTAATAGAAAAATAAAATAAAAAAGTAGGGTCACCGTTCATTTGCGCTCACAATCTGCCTTCGAAAGAAGCATACATTTGTGTAAAGGCGGTTTTTTTCTGTTGAAGTAATAGGAGAAATAAAGGTAATATCGAAAGAAAAAAAAGAAATTTATTACAGAAATCGCTAAAATTTTACAATGATTTAGTTTAAGTACAGCTTATATGGAAATTATATTAAAAAAGATAGGTCACCGATGAGTTGAAAAAGATATTTCAATTTTAGAGCCAAAAAATGGCATTTTTCCACCAAAGGGAGATAATTTGGAACTTTTTCAATGATGTATACATTTTTAAAGTCATCTGGGGCCAACACGAATTGATTGTTTTGAATGATTTTTGTACCATATGATAAAGTAACAACTACAAAAGGAAATAAATAAAATTTGTAATGAAAAACAAATGTTTGATTTTTTTCTGAAATTTTTATACCCTCGAGCCTCCTTAAATTTCATAGATTTCTATATACTTATACTAAAGTTATGGTGCGAAAACCAAGAAAAATGCTTATTTGGGCACCTTTTTGGCCCCTAATTTCTAAACTGTTGGGACCAAAACTCCTAAAATCAATCCCAACCATCCTGTTGTGGTCATAAACCTTGTGTTTAAATTTCATAGATTTCTATTCACTTAAACTAAAGTTGTAGTGCAAAAACCAATGTGTCTTCGGACGACGACGACGACGACCAATACCAATATACGACCTCAAAATTTTTTTGCGGTCGTATAAAAAATGATATTCAGTTACAAAATTGTCTTTTAGTTCATTAGTTTCTGAATGATTTTCATTATAAAAAAACATTAATAAAAAATCTCTTTTATTGCAAACATAATTTAATAAATTAATCAATTTTATAAATGCATTGCATAAGGAAATATGTAAAATAAGAAGAAATACAATCTTTTATATATACATCAAAAGTCACAAAACATTATATTTACAAAGTCACAATTTACAATATTTCACTTCATTGTTCAGTTCAAATGGAGAAGATTGCTGCGTCAGAGTAATCTACCACGCTGATTAGTCCTTGTTGGAATCGGTCTTTCAGTAGTTGGAGTCTGGTTGTATTATTCTGTATCGTCGTCTTTTTGATGGGTGGGCTCCTCCTGCTGCATACTGGATAATGTTGCATTCTGTAAGTGCCTGTGTCTTCTTCGGTAGCTCAATGATCTCGTAGATGTTTGCGTGGGCATGTTTGAGTCTCTTCTTAAGTTTGTTGTGCCCCCTTCCAGGTTATTTGTGGCGCGGGATCCTTCTGTGTAATAGTGATTCCATAGAAAACGGTAGCTTTCAACCCAGAACTCTGTCATGTATTCTGTAAATGAAGTTGTAGCGGTTTATGTTTTCAGCTTCTCAAATGTCTTCTTTAGTGTTTAGCCAAACTTCCCCAACAAATGGGGTGGAACAAGAGGTAGTACTGCGGCTCCTCGTATCAAATTACCACTGGGTGAAGTGGAAGAAGCAGCCATTCACATTTACCCATGGCCACAATGTTCTTTAGTTTCATTCTTTTACTTTTTACCTTTTTTTCTAGTTTTTGTATGAATAAAAATACATTTTCCTGCCAAAAATATATAAAATTTAGAAAAGTTTTCAGTGCACATTTTCAAGTTACATTTACTTTCATGCAGTATGGGTGGACTGCTGGAACAGAGGCAAAGAAACACAGTTTGGTTAATGTTCACCTCTCAAGGTCATATTA
This sequence comes from Mytilus edulis, assembly GCA_019925275.1. Taxonomy (NCBI): domain Eukaryota; kingdom Metazoa; phylum Mollusca; class Bivalvia; order Mytilida; family Mytilidae; genus Mytilus; species Mytilus edulis. The sequence continues at coordinate 45,702,608 of CM034360.1, read as the reverse complement.
TAATCGAAAAATACAGAAAATGACAATATATTAGTAGGGATGGGATCATACTGACATACTCACTAGAAAATATGAAAATTAGGTCAAGGTCAAATGAAACATGTCGGACTGACATGTACACCAAACTGGGTGACCTTACAATATCTGAAAAACGAACCTTATCATGTAACTTAAACCTTGACTGAGTTCGACGTCAGGTGAACCCTGTCTGACAGACATGAATGATACCTTGCAAGGAAAAGTGGTCCTGTTGCTTACAGTACCTGAGAATTAACATTGACCAATGAATCATAAAAATAAGACCAAATGTATATGAACCCGACAGACAGACATGTATACCCTACAGTCATTACATAAATCAAATACAAAAAAATATTTTGCGTATAATAACTGAGATATTGACTTGACCAAGTCACTTTAAACGTAATCAAAGATCCATAACATGAGGTCAAGGTCAGGTGAGCCCTCCCAGTGAAGGATACTAATATGTAGACGTTGCAAGGAACCCATATACCAAATATAGTTATCCTATTACTCCAGCATTCACCGAACCATATAAATGAGGTCAAGGACCATACACATATGACAGACAGACAGACATTATCATATCACATCTACATCATTTTGTCTCCATTGGATAGTTGTCTCTATCATTGGCAATCATCCTAAGGCTCGGTCATTGGTATACTGTTGTCTGTCCGTACGTCCGTCGTCAACATGTCGGACATTTACTCAAAAACACTTAAACCAATTTGCATAAAACTTTAGGGAATCGTTTATATCTATGGACGTTATCTCCTTTTCGTTTTTTTTTTTTTTTTTATAATTTTATGTTTTCAAGTTATGGGGTTTTATTCATTAAAAAAAGGGGGATTTTCCAGTTTTCGGACAATAACTCAAAAATGCTTTCACCAATTAGCAAGAAATGTTAATAACTTTCTTAAACTATCCTGGATTTCTACCAAACTTGGACAGAAGCTTGTTTATGATCATAAGTTAATATCCAGTAGACAATTTTGTAAAAATAACCTGTCTAATCTTACTTATGAATGGACTTATTTTTATCTGCCAATTAGCATTACATTTATGTGCATTCACTCAGTGGTTAAAGTTTTAAATTTTTTAATAACTTTCTTAAACTATCCTGGATTTCTACCAAACTTGAACAGAAGCTCAGAAGATAGTACTCAGAAGTAAATTTTGTATACACAAATCTTTTTTGTGTATTTTACTTATAAATGGACTTAGTATTTCTGTCAGTTAACATTACATTCACTCTGTGGTTAAAGTGTTAAAAATCTTAATAACTTTCTTAAACTATCATGGATTTCTACCAAACTTGGACAGAAGTTTGTTTATAGTCAAAAGCTAGTATCTGGTTGGAAATTTTGTAAAACGGCCATTTTTTACTAAAATTTTACCGTGATTCGTCAACATATCTATGTCGTGATTGAGATCTCAAATAATCACCATTGCCGTACGCGTTAATTTTGGAAAAAAAATAAAAACGTGATTCGTCAAAATCAGTCCATTTTTTTTATCGTCTTAAAATAAGTGTCCATCGTCATGCACCAAAAATTACCGTTAACGTCATTTGGCAAAATGTTTTACCGTTTTTCGTCATGAAGGTGTCCCCATTTAGACCCTCTTTAATGGATAGAATGAATGTAAAGTGACTAAGTGTACATGTTTGTCTAACAAGATTCTTCCTACCATGACCTAACTTGCATGGCTTCTTTATCACAATTGTTTTGTAGATCAGATGATATAAATTATAGGTCAACTTTATTAGAAGGATTGTACTTGGTGAACATATGTTGTTCCAATGAGGGATATCTTAATTTTAACTTTTTCTTCAATTTTTGTCTCGCATTTAAAATAAGTTCTGATAATTCAATTAGTGAGTTTTTATATAATAACTCACTAATTGAATTAAGTAATTTCTCTTCTTTGTACCCGGTTCGCAACAACTTAATCCTCAGGTCCGTTTAATCCTAATTGTAAAATATACTATTTTTGTCATTTATTTCAAAACGGATGTAATTTTTGTTTACATCACAACCATTCAGGAATTGATTATGTTTATAAAACTTTGAATCTTGAAATCTTGAGGAATTGGAAACCGCGCGTTCTTTTTCAATCGCTATATAAAACAACAATAACAAAAGCAGTGAAAGATCACATCCCACATAAAACAGCAAAAACAAAGGACGGTCACCCATGGGTCACAATAGAAACAAAAAGACTCATTAGAAAAAGAGATAGACTTTATAAAAAATCAAAAAAATCTGGGAATGCATCACTTGCTAAAAAATACAAAGAGGTTAAACACCAGGTGCAGAAAAGTATACGAAAATCATACTGGGAATACATTGAAAGCATCATATTACCACCACAAGATGAAACAAATTTTGGCACTATGAAAAAATTTTGGACCTACATTAAACATAAAAAAACTGATTATAGTGGTATTACTGAAATCAAACAAGATGGCAAACTTCTAACTGATCCACTACAAAAAGCTGGGGCACTTAACGCACAATTCCAGTCTGTATTTACACCAGCATCTAATATTTCTCATACAGAATTTGTCAAACAGTGTAACATGCCACAGAATACTTCTTTTCCACCCATATCAAAATTAATAATAAAAACAGAAGGTATACAAAAACTCTTACATAACTTAAATCCAAACAAAGCAGCAGGACCAGATGAAATTAAACCAAGATTTTTAAAAGAACTTTCACATGAAATTGCACCCATACTCACTATTATCTTTGAGAAGTCAATCAAAACAGGCGTTGTTCCAGATGACTGGAAAACTGCCCATGTCTCTCCTGTATACAAAAAAGGCCAAAAATATAACCCTGAAAACTACCGTCCTATATCACTCACATGTATTTGTTGCAAACTTTTAGAACACATCGTAGTAAAACACATCATGAAACATGCAGATAATCACAACATTTTATATCCCCTACAGCATGGATTTCGCAGAAATCGATCCTGCGAAACACAACTATTAGAATTTATAGACGATGTCTCACTAAACATGGAAAATGGTAAACAAACAGATATTTTGGTCATGGATTTTTCTAAAGCATTCGATAAAGTTTCACATTCTTTTTTAACTAATAAGCTTCATCATTACGGGATACAGGGGGAATTAAATTACTGGATACAAAATTTTCTTAGCAATCGCAAACAGGCAGTAGTTCTAGAGGGGGAAAAATCTGAGTATGTTGCAGTTGAGTCAGGGGTTCCACAGGGGTCAGTTCTTGGACCAAGTCTTTTCTTGTTCTATATTAATGACATTCCATATGGTCTAACATCTACAGTACGTTTATTTGCAGACGACACAATAGTTTATTTGGCAATAAAATCAAACTCCGATGCATTAACACTACAAAAAGATCTTGACAAACTGGCATCGTGGGAAACTACCTGGAAAATGGCATTCCACCCAGATAAGTGTAATGTAATTTCAGTCACCAGAAATAAAAAACCAATCACATTTAACTACACATTACACAATCATTCTTTAGAACATGTAACAACAGCAAAATATCTGGGGGTCACCATCAGTTCAAACCTTAAATGGGATGTGCATATTAACAACATATGCAAGAAAGCTAATAGCACACTAGGCTTTCTAAAGAGGAACCTGAACATAAGTTCAACATCCATTAAAGAGCAAGCATATAAGTCCCTAGTAAGACCATCACTAGAGTATGCTTGCTCTGTTTGGGATCCATACTTACAACAAGACATAGATAGCATTGAAAAAGTTCAAAGGAGGGCTGCGCGTTTTGTTACCAACAAATACAGAAACACCTCAAGCGTTGGTAACATGTTACAACATCTTGAATGGCGCAGTCTCTCTGACAGAAGAAAAGACTCCAGATTGGTAATGCTCTACAAAATTGAACACGAAAAGGTTGCAATCCCTAAACAAAATAAATTAATTCCACAAAAAAGACAAACAAGACATACAAATTCGAACAGCTTCCAAATTCCATCCTGCAAAACACAGTACAGAAAAGAGTCATATTTTCCAAGAACTATCACCGACTGGAACAAACTACCGGACAACATTGTAAATTGCACTTCAGTCGACTCTTTCAAATCTTCAATTTCAAAGCATCAATATTAACTCAATTACAACATCTTACTTTATTATACAAAACATTTTAAATTTTAAATTTTTCCTATTTTTTAAAAATTGTACATTTTTCCAATCTATGTCTTGTTGTAAGTTTCCTCCTGTGACATAATCTTCAATTTGTTGAAGGCGGTCACTATATGGTAGAATAGAATAGAATAGAATAGAATAATAATAGTATACTAAAGTATCTAGATACATCTTACCTAACGAGTGATACATTAATGTTACTATGAACCTGAAAAGGACATTTCACATTATTAGACGGACCCTGCAGATTGCAAGTAAAATAAAGCAATACGATGCCGTCGACACCAAAAGGATAACTTTCCAAAGAGTAAAAGTTGATGACTATTACAAAGTGTTGTCTATAAGATCACCTGATGATGTTTATGAGGGATACGATTACTTGCCAGACCGCTTCCATAAACTAATTAGTAGTTCCTCAATTGAAGGTTATGCAGCCTCTATCGACAACAAATTGGTAAGTCCTGTAAATGTATTAAAAAAAAGGAGACATACGAACTGAAACAACGCTTTCATTTCCGAAAACGCTCCGTTTAAAACCTTTCGAGGTCCTCTTGTTTTGTCGGATTATACACACCTTCAAAAATTTGTAAGCTGGAATTTATCGGCTGATATAATAAAAAACAAAACAGAAAGTAAAACTGAGTTGTTCAAGATCTTTTTAAACAAAATGCTGAATTTTTATAAATGTCTAATATGTGTCTCGGTTTTCTTGTCCCGGATAACATACTATACAACATATATTGCACATATACTAAGTATACCTTATAATGCTTATTATAAAGTACTGGTCTATAGCTAGATTTTTAAAATTTTATGGTATAAAAAGCAGTATACGACTCTCGTTTTAAAAGATTAATATTTAATTTGATAATTATGCTCTGCTGAATTTGAAAAATAAATCAGTTTGAAGTTTATCTGATTTGGCAAGATTTAGAAGTACTAAAAAAGAAGCATCCACTGAGGCATGTAAACATGCACGAATCAACATGACGGGTTATCAAATATGCATTTGAGATCCAATGGATATTAGATCATATTAGCTTATAATAAGTTCTCACAGATATCTTTTATACGTATTAATGTTTATCCATTGTGTCTCATACTTCTCAGTCACACGTTCTAGCTTTCTTAAGTAGTCCTTATTATACGAAAGCTAAAATAATCTCTTAATTTTCCACATACTTTTATTCAATTTAAATTTTTAACAGGTTCTAAATAGCATACTTTGTGATTTTAATAGTAGATACAAATTCATACAAAGTAGTTTGAACTTCCAGTATTAGGAATATGATTAAGACATTTGTCCATTATTAAAAAAAGCATAAGCGCACTAATTTTCCATTGCAACATGTCCCCCGGAAGGTCAAATATAAATAACACCCACACAAAAGAAGAAACAAGTGAAATTAAGAGAAACAGAGATTCGAACTTTGCCTCCACGTATTACTTTTAACGTTAACTCTTCAACTCATCCTTACCACGCGTCCACCAACTTACACTATACAAACATTTTTACGATATGAAAAGGCGCAAGTCTTGTGCCCATATTGTACCGTATGATACAGATATATGAAACACAGTCATTTGAATATTATCCGAATGGTATATATTCGAGATTTTTCAACCGAGGAACTTCGAAGCCCATGTCCAGCAATGACCAAACAAAATATACAAAAGTCATTAGATTGTTGTGTAAAACAAATTCAATTGTAAACAGAAATAAGTAAACTTGCCAATTCAACCTTTATAAAATCAAGTACACAAATGGAATAATTCAATTTTATAACCCGAAGACTTCATTTCAGTGTCGAAATAAATAAGCGTTGATACGGGTAGAATCTGTTTTGGCGGACCCCGGATGTGACTTACTTGCTTGCATATAATAAGTTTACCGTGGTTTCTTTGTCTAAAGTCACGCCAGTGGTTTAACTGTTTAACTGTTTTCATGTTTGTTTCGAATCAGCCCATGAGTCGCAGATCTATGTTAAAGGGTATGGAAAGGGGGGGGGGGTCTCTTTAGTATATTTGGTCATTATTCTTTACCTTGAACAATAATTCAGTAATTTTTTATATCTTAGCACCCCATTATTCTCCGTTCTTTGTGTTTTAGCACCCGGATATTCTCTGTTCTTTGTGTTTTAGCGCCCCATTATTCTCTGTTCTTTGTGTTGTAGCACCCGGATATTCTCTGTTCTTTGTGTTTTAGCACCCCATTATTCTCTGTTCTTTGTGTTTTAGCACCCGGATATTCTCTGTTCTTTGTGTTTTAGCACCCGACTATTCTCTGTTCTTTATGTTTTAGCACCCGGATATTCTCTGTTCTTTGTGTTTTAGCACCCGGATATTCTCTGTTCTTTGTGTTTTAGCACCCGGATATTCTCTGTTCTTTGTGTTTTAGCACCCCATTATTCTCTGTTCTTTGTGTTTTAGCACCCGACTATTCTCTGTTCTTTGTGTTGTAGCACCCCATTATTCTCTGTTCTTTGTGTTTTAGCACCCGACTATTCTCTGTTCTTTATGTTTTAGCACCCGGATATTCTCTGTTCTTAGTGTTTTAGCACCCGGATATTCTCTGTTCTTTGTGTTTTAGCACCCGGATATTCTCTGTTCTTTGTGTTTTAGCACCCCATTATTCTCTGTTCTTTGTGTTTTAGCACCCCATTATTCTCTGTTCTTTGTGTTTTAGCACCCGGATATTCTCTGTTCTTTGTGTTTTAGCACCCGACTATTCTCTGTTCTTTATGTTTTAGCACCCGGATATTCTCTGTTCTTTGTGTTTTAGCACCCGACTATTCTCTGTTCTTTATGTTTTAGCACCCGGATATTCTCTGTTCTTTGTGTTTTAGCACCCGGATATTCTCTGTTCTTTGTGTTTTAGCACCCGGATATTCTCTGTTCTTTGTGTTTTAGCACCCCATTATTCTCTGTTCTTTGTGTTTTAGCACCCCATTATTCTCTGTTCTTTGTGTTGTAGCACCCGGATATTCTCTGTTCTTTGTGTTTTAGCACCCCATTATTCTCTGTTCTTTGTGTTTTAGCACCCGGATATTCTCTGTTCTTTGTGTTTTAGCACCCGACTATTCTCTGTTCTTTATGTTTTAGCACCCGGATATTCTCTGTTCTTTGTGTTTTAGCACCCGACTATTCTCTGTTCTTTATGTTTTAGCACCCGGATATTCTCTGTTCTTTGTGTTGTAGCACCCGACTATTCTCTGTTCTTTATGTTTTAGCACCCGGATATTCTCTGTTCTTTGTGTTTTAGCACCCGACTATTCTCTGTTCTTTGTGTTTAAGCACCCGATTATTTTCTAGTTTATTTTTATTTTTGCTCATTTTCTCTACTTTTTTTTTTCTCATTATTTTCTATTCAGGAAACCCTACCCATACTCTCATGCTAGTATTTCGTTTTTGTGCGGAGTTATTTGGGTTAATGCTTTAAAAAATGTATTTCTATTTTAGGTTGCTTTTCAACTAGTAAATCTTTTGGATGATGGTCGGACGGTCTTAAAACAAGCTGGACGCGTGGATAAGGAATATGAAGGAACAGGACTATATAACGCGCTTGATTCATTTACACAGCAAAATTATAATTTATTGGGCAGACAAAGGACCTTCTCATTTGACGCACACAACCAAACTTTGATGAAACATCTTTATGCTAGAAAAATGGAAACAGTTATGTCCAGAGTAAGAAACTATACAATTCCTTAACAATTAAGTGTCAATATGCCTAAGAATCATACAGTGGTGAACACATGACAAAATAAACACTCTCAAATTTACATTAAGTTCAAAATTCATAATGCGTACTAGTATAACATTTGTTTCTTTTTCCGGTTCTGGTAATTCAGTTACAATTTGGTTGAAATGCACTAGAAATTGACTAATAAGGGGAGCTAACTCCGTAATTAGTGACAATTCTAACCTAAATTAAGTAAATCGAGAAACACGAAGCATAGTTAATACGAAAGATAACTTATTTTAACAATTGCAATTTGAAAAGGAATTGATAGAAAACATAAGGATGTTATGAGTCGTGAAGTGGAAGGGATATGTATATCTTGGTCAACTCAACAATATTCCTATGTTATATTACTGAACTTGTATACCTTTATTCATTTTAGGATGTAACAGCGTATCATGTGAAGTCTCACAGAGAAATACTTAAAAACAACGCAACTGGAACAAACAACAACAACAACACTATTTTCCCTGTCCATCTTAAGGAAGTCTTTAAATCAGAGAAATCGAGTAGCGAACTGTTCCCAGAAGGTAGAATGCTATGTTTCTATGTTCCATATAAATTAAAAGATTCCAACATACCACTGATATATTCTCAAGGAACGAAAGTTCTGGGATCATTTACTGAAGGCTCCCTGTTAGTCACAGCAGGAACAAGCTTCCAATGTAGTAAAGGACATGTATTTGTACTTGACGTATACGGAACTTTAAACAATACATTTGTAAAGCACCTACTACAACATTTCCGACATGTGGACCTACGATTTGTCAATGAGCCAATGGAAATCAACATACATTGTATGGATTCTGGAAACCAGTATATAACTGATGCTATGAGCCAACTGGATATTCAAAAAGACGAAAGTTTCAGAGATGTTCATCATGTAGCTACCGCGGATATGAATTAGAATTGTCGAATCTATATAAAGCAGGATACGATAAGTTATATAGAATTCTGACATATACAACATTCGAGTACAAGTAGTTACGATTGAGACAGTAATAAAAAGCGAAAAGGGATATATTCTTTATACAAATTTGAAATTAATAAGATCGGAATTGATATATGATTGTCAAATGATGTTTACCATAACCTGAATATTCATCTGAACTAGTTTCATATTGCTATATTATAATATAACTATGCATCTCCCCAAAATGATACTTTTGTTGAACGATATGGAGCTAATTGTAGCGAAAGAACCTTCATGTCTTCTGGAACAGTGTTGTTGAATTACTTGTCTTTTACTTGGAGAGAAAGAAAAAAATGTAAATATAAATGTTTTAAAACAAAGATGTCAAAAAGGACTTTTCGTAGTCAAGTTATTATTTTATATTTTTACTTTTGACACATTATTTTGGGTCTTATTTGTGCTGCACACTGTGTATTTTTAATTCTACGTATGTATAAATATGGTAAAAAATAGCCACTCCAAAGAATATTAAACGTTTAGCTTGTTCGCTACGCTCACCCGCTGAAGATTCACATCACCGCTGATATTTTACAATATACATAAAGAGAAAATCCGATTATCTATGCTTATCTTTTACAAACTGTGTTATCTTACATGCTGATGTAGAAGGCCAATGGACTTATAAACTGTTTTGTTAACTAGCATTTTTTTTTATATTAATAGCTGCCACCAATTACGCCTCAATTTGATATTAAGATTTGTGAGTCTTTACTGTTGGTTCTCCTACTTAGAACCAACCCATGTATCTGAGTAAAAACGTGGTTTTATTGTTTTACTTTTATTATTTAATATATTTTTACTTAGTATTAATTTTATTTATTTATCATTATTTATTGGGTTTTTTTCTCACATCAGTTATATATATATATTTATTATATATTTAAAATCATAAAAGCCACACTGAATAAATGCATTGCATAAACAATTTGAATTTTTGTATAAGATCTAAAAAAGAAGATGAGGAATAATTGCCAATGAGGCAACTCTACACAAAAAAACCAACCGAAATTAACAACTATAGGTCACTGTATTGTCTTCAACAATGAGCAAAGCCTATACTGCATAATAAGACATAACAGGTCCCGAAATGACAATAGTTATCAAAGGTACCAGGATTATAATTTAGTACGCCAGACGCGCGTTTCGTCTACATAAGACTCATCAGTGACGCAATGTAAAAAAAACTTGCAAACAACGGGAAAACTAACTTTTTTTTTGTAGGAAATAGAATGTGACAATCTTCCTTAACATCTTCTTGGGGGTATTAAGGTGTGATACAACCATTGATTTTCCCCTATTAGTCTTTTGTTAAATTTGCACTTTTCCAAAAATTGTACAGAATTTATCTTAAATTGTTTCAAATAATGAAATACTGGGCATGAGTAAAGTTTTATCCTGTCCAGTACTATAGATTTTATTCATGCGCGCACTCCATAAATGTGGCAGAATAGTCAAACAGTTGACTGTGGCCGCTTACTGGAAGAAGAAGAAAAAAATAGAAAAAAATTCACATAACATTTCATTGCATATAAGATACGCTTCCGCGCTTCATACAAAATAAACTTCGGTCAACACTTTTACACCCCAATGAAGTTACAAAAAGAAGCATTTAATTCTTAAATAACCATTACTGGAAGTTAACCAATCAAATTTCTCCCCTTATTTAACCTGTGTACAAGATTTAGTAACCATGTAACCTCAAGTTTACAAAATATGCTATAGAAACCCAAAATGAACAAATACCGGTGCTTTTAAACACCCACGACATTTGTTTATGTAACAGAAATGTTTTACGGTAATAAAATGTAGGATTAATAACCTACAACTGTCAAATTCAAGAGAATATTTTTTTTCGACCTATTTTCGTATACAGCCGGACGTACACTGATTTGGGGGTATTACACTTTTAAAAATACAAAAACTTTCCCCCGTACAGATTTTTTAATGAAAATCACAATGTTTTACACGATGTGAACGAGGACCTCGTCAATTCATTATGAGACGAACACTGCATCAACATCATTACCTACAATTTTCAGTCAATTAAAAAAAAAATCATGGCTTAGTATGAAGGGATGCCACAGATAATCCGATTTGATTTAAGAAAGGTTAATTTATCATATGTATTTTCATAAGATAATCGATTAATTTACATAATAAAAACGATTTTCAATACAAAAAGTATAATACACTGAACGGAACAGCTGTTGCAGTTTTATATAGATAACCACTATTGACCATATAAAGATGACGTGATATTTTCATTCATCACTGGAAAAAAGAAATATGAACATCGTTGGTTTGCTCGGATTTTTTCTACTGTTTGAGTCTTTACTTTGTAGTTCTGACAACAAAATATTCAAAGGCATCGTTACTGTAAGTACTGATAACACTTAAGTATTGTTGAATTAAAACATAAACTCTGGACAAGAGCAGCTTAAACGGTTATATATACTTTTTAAAATTTGTATTGTCTTTACAGTGCACGTCACACGCTTTCATCAGTTTACTTTGAAGTCCAGCTGATTTTTGCATATCCTGAGAGGAATTGTGGGTTTGAAGATAAAAGCATGAAACTTTGCACAATTGTAGATCTATCATATGTATGGTAGTCAATTTAAGCTATAGACCATCCCTGAAAAATTCAATATGGCGGTCATTTTCAAGATGGCTGCCAATCAGTCAAAATTTTACAATCGTTTATAAATTACAGCAAATAATATTCAAATCAAATCTCTTAAAAACATAAAAGATGTTGCAAGATTTCTATAGTCAAAACATGGGTTGTGACATTATCAAGCGTGAAAAGCTCTTTTTTCAGTAAACATTATTTTAGAGTTCACAAACATATATTAATTGCTTCAGCTGAGCAGACACAAATTTGTTACAATTTTCAAAGAGCTGAAAAAATGAAAAAAATTGGGACCGAAATAACACCTTTTAGTATGATTCTAACTATTTTTTTTTTTATTTCAGTTGAGTTACAAATGATCGTTTAAGAAGAAGTACAAACACGTTATGGACTGGTTCCACAAGGAAGGACTTTACTAGTATCCACTATTTTACCTTTAATATCTCTTTACTAATTTTGTAGATTATCCAACTAGTGAGAAGCTAGCCGGCGTTAATATTAATGGGGATGATGAATATTATTGAAGGTTGGCCTAATGAATATTAACGCCAGCTGTTATCGACGACTAGCTTCACACTAGTAATTACCCAATATAAGTAACTAGTCGAAAGACAGATAAAATTTTGGTTCATTTAAAATGGTCGCACATAAAGATAACTGAAAACACAAACCCCTACAAAGGTCAAAAGTGATGCCCTAGATGTGTTTCAGAAGTTCTGCTTACTAGTTCTTCATCCGAATTATGTTACTGTTGGAATTAATCTTAATACAGTGAAACTTGTTTAAACCCAACCTCTTCGGGACTTAAGATTTTGTTCGGTTTTGGCCGATGTTCGGTTTTATAAGGTTCACAACGCATACAATTTGATATGACGGTGCTTTAGAAAATGTTTGGTTTATACAGGTTTTCGGTTTAAGCAGGATTCGGTTAGCCAGGTTTCACTGTACATTGCTATTAATCACAACATGAAATTTAAATATAAAAAAACTTGCTGGGCTTGACTATAAACGATGGCTTTGTGATGAGCTTAATATGCTGTTATTTTTATCCCGAGCATCCTAAATCACCCTGTTTAAGTTTTGAAAACACCGTCTTTCAGATCTCATAAGTGCCTATCACTTGAGTGTCATTATGCAGAGTTTCGTCTCTAAATATTACATTTGTTACACAAGACCGTGATAATTTCATAAGTACAATTGAAATAAGAAGCTTTAGTTTTTTAATGAGTTTTTATATATAAAATAAGATAATGGGGTATGATTGTTGAATGAGACAACTCTCTAGCAGAGCCCAAATGACACAAAAATTAACACCTATATATCGATCACCATAGGACTTTCAACAATGAGCAAAGTCTATACTGAATAATCGGCCTTAAAAGGTCTCGTAAAGACAAATGTAAAATAGTTCAGACGAGAAAACTAGCGGCCTAATTATGTACAAAATAATAAACGGAAAACAAATATGTTACGACAACTACTGAATTACATGCATCTGAATTTGGAAAAGCACATACAGAATGTGGCGGGTTAAACTAGTTAGATGGCACTAAACACTCATTCTGACCTGGGAGAGTGGTTTTATAGTAAATCAAATCATAACTACAAAAGAGGGACGAAAGGTACCAAACTCATAGATAGAAAATAAACTGACAACGCCATGGCTAAAAAAATTGGCTATATGTAATGATCAGTTTAAAAGGCTCAACTTATCAGCATCTTAAAGCCAATAACAACTAATTAAAATCATGCATCTTAGACTTCATTTTCAATCATGTTATGTCACAGGAAAAGGTAAGCGAAAAAGCTGTCCCGTTTGTTAGTTTCTGTTTAGAGATTATGCCTACACTGTTATTCCTTAACCGTTACAGTATACCACAGTTGAATGTTACAGAAGCGAACAAGATACCAGAACTAATATTGTACAATAAAAATGACGTGGAAATATTTGTAAGTTAGTCGTGGAAGAAAGTTTTTAAAACATAAAATGTACAATTAAATAATTTTTGCGTTTACAGTACTTTTGTTATTGATCTACTAATTTGCAATTTGATATAATTTTCTTCATACGATGTTCCTATTAAAGAAAAATATGAGTATGATTCTGTGATTTTTTTTTTTAGCTCCAATTCACCAGTAAAGTTGAAGAATTATATTAAACTGATTCAGAACTTTATTTATGTAGATTGCTCTTGTCCTTTTAGATAAGACATATATTTAAATACTGTAATTTCAGAAATTATTGCGTACATTTATTATTGTGATTTTGTCATTTTAGACTTAAATGCGATAAATCATGTTTTAATTAATTAATATGAAGTTTTTAAAAGTTTACATTATTGCGTTTACAACCCTGTCGCATTTTTTGCAATAATAAAAACCTCGCAATAATTTCTGAATTTACAGAACGCTGTACAAAAAAAAATCAAAAAAATCAACAACCCATAAATGGATCTCTAATTTTCCTGCATCTTAATAACTGTCATATCAATGACATTTTTTGACATTTATATTCAGAGAATACCATTGGACAAAACCACATATGAAAAGTTAGATAACCTGATTAAAGATTTAGGATTTTACCGTCAAAAAACGTTCAGTGACAATCTTCCAGCAGAATATGAAAACGGACCAGTTCCCCCGCCAGATGGCGTTTCTATCGACGATCTGCTCGCTGGATTTTCCCTTTGCGAACGATATGGAATACAAAGCGAATTAACTGCAGAATATTCTTGTGGAAAATAAATTTACTTTGTATGAAAATCGAAAAAAATAATTACAGCTTGATACTCAATGATATGTTTATTGAAACAATCAATTTGAATATAAACATGGATAGCTCGTTTCATGCTGTAATTCAATAATATCAATATTAAAAAGTAATGTTGTACATACACATTTGATATTTGATTTATTGATATGATAGATATTTCCAATACTTTTATTTATTTTTATATTTCTATGTCACGGCGGAGTTAGTACAATGAACTGAATATTCACAAGAGAAGTGCTTAGTTACATATAACTTCATAGGTGTATCAACATGGAACAGTTTAACCAAAGTACTTCAAAGTAGTAGATTGAAAAGACAAACTTCTATTTTGTCATGCTATATTGATACTGTACACAATTACATTTTGAAGATATGTGCATTTCGACAAACAATGTCTCCGCAGTGATGATCGAGGCCAAAATATTTGATAACCCAAAGCTTAATAAAATTACAAAGAGCTTTACACAAAAAGGACAAAAAAGCATAGCCAAAGCTGACCAGTGAATAAGAGCTTTGCATGAGGGAAATGCATTCCTTAATTTAAAATAATTTCCAAAACGTTGCAACAGCAAATTTTAATAACATAAAAATCTGTATTTTCATGTCACTACCAAATTACTGGCTAATGGGCTGGTGATACCCAAGGGGACTTTCAGTCCACCAGTAGAGGCATCGACCCAGTGGTAGTAATAACATAGACAGTACCAATGTTTCTGCACCATATGCGCATTAAAAAAACAATGCCCTTTCAGTGATGCTCGAGGTCAAAATATCTGAAAACCCAATGCTTATTAGAAATGCTTATTAGAAATACGAAAAGCTGTACACAATATAGGACTAAAAAGTATAGTCAAAGGAATTAGAGCTTTGCATGAGAGAGATACATTCCGAAAACTTCAAGGAATTCACATTTAGAGATTCATTTAAAAAAAGAATTCAACAACACATTGCAATACCTAATTATTTGATTACATTCGACCCATTATGAATTTATTGGAAAATCACAAGTTGACTGGGGCCTCAGTGGCCGAGTGGTCTGAGTAGTTCCTACTGTAATCACTAGCCAGTCAACACTGAGGTTGTGAGTTCGAACCCCTCTCGTGCGGGTGCACTTGACTCCAATCTTAATTGACTAGGATTGTCAGTTTTCCTATCGAAGGTCGGTGGTTTTCTCCGGGCACTCCGGCTTCATCCACCAATAAAAACTTGCCGCCACGAAATAGCATAAATGTGGCGTTAAGACACCAAAAATCAATTTCCCGATTATCTAACTGGTATGTAGGCTTATTGATTTTTATTCAACCCATCGGTTTAATTTGGAGTTATTTGTTTGTCGTTCTGAATGTGTATGAGACATTTGTCATAGGAAGATAAGCAAGTTATCATTTCAATTCAAGTAATGAATAAAACAGACCTCAGATAACTTCAAAAATTGCAACCTTAAAAAAGTCAGTATATATAACTTTTCTTTTTAATAAAGTCTAGAACAACAACATGAAAATGTGTGTATATGAATATATTGTCGGTTGGGAAAATTAAAATCAATATTATAATATGCATTGTTCCAGGTATCTATTTTTGTTTTGGGTTTAAAGTCGATCGAACTGAAATTAACCGACTGCTTGATGAATTGAACACAATGCAAAAATGCAAAGGTATGATATAACATATGAATATATTAACAGATATTGGCGAAGTTTCAAGATGCACAGTTATGTAAGTTTGATTGACCTTATATATTTTTGTAGATACCAAATGCTTGTAGAAACGTCACCAGCTTTCGAAGAGGTAGATTTGCTTTCTAATCAGATTATCGCCGACACTACTTCTACATATTTCACAAGGACAACTTCAATTATAACAGAACATCAACTTGTCATATTTAATTATAAAAACAGAACTCATGGAAATGACAATGAAAGTATTTTTAATATTATACTCTTTTACAATATGTTCGAAGAAGTTGATCTTAGATGGAAACCTGTAAACTATTTTAGATTTTTATCAGATGACAAATAATGTTGACACTTCCAGTGCCTTCTGTAAGCTGCTATTAACTGATCATTTCTCAACCTCAATTGATGTTTATTTGTCTTGTAATTCACCAACTTATAGTTTGGGACTAACCAGGCATATGGTATTAAAAAAAGCCCCACACCTATAAATAATAATATCATCACGTGAAACTAAAAAAGAAATATATAGATGAAAAGTAAAAATAGCTGCATCAAGTAAAAAGTAAAATGATCCAAATAATAGTTAAATATTATGAATAGAGATCATGTTTTCAACTTGAATCCTATAAATATAGTTAACAGATGTTGTCCATGCTGAAAAAGGTACAAAACTAAAATATAAGTATTTCTCTACATATTTTATATTTGAAAGTCACAGTTTAAAACAATTTTCTTCGGTTTTCGGAGAATAGCGGGAAAATGTTGTCTAATCATAATTACAGAATACTTTTGATGGTTCCTTGCATTGAATACGTGACTAGGGCAACCAATACAGACACAGGTTTACAACAAACAACATGTCGGAAACAGTTGAATTAATGTGTTCAACGACCAGATATTAAAAAAAACATATCAATTGACAAGAATCAGAATGGATTTTGTCAGCATATTGACAACCTGTTTAATGTCCATTCGTCTGGATACTTTTCATTTGTGGTGTGAAAGATAGGGCAGATAAACGGTCAATTTTACGTTTTCAAAAGAAGATTATACTAAACAAAATCGACAACAAGATGAAGGAGACCAACAGTGTAACGCAGATAAACCTATTAAACTAGAGTCAATAAGTACAGACTTTGCTACGGCTTATGAATCTCAAGGTGGACATTTTGCATTATTTGACAATCAATTTCTTATATTGCACACATTTACAATAAACACACACCACAAGCTTTACGTATCTATTTAAAATGAAGTCCTGCCGAAAGCTGTTTTTAATTGTTCTGTTGTAACGGTCCCTCCCTTTTTAGAAAAAAAATTGGTTGATTATATAGGGAATCACCGAAGCGTGACGGAAGCAGGCCCTCTCTTAGGAAGCCACTGGGCCCCAACTTATGAAAATTTCTAGATCCGCCACTGAGTTTGCCTAAATTCATATTGCTCCCATGGAAGAAGAACTTTATACCAGATAAACTGTCTTTTGATAGACTTTATTGATGTTGTTTGATATAAGTCAAGTCAGAATAAGTGGGATGTTCAGTTTTTTCAGGGTACACCCAAGTTTTTCACCAATTTAAAAAAAACAAACAGTATCTGACTGCTGAAGAGGAGACCGCTCCAGTCGTGCTTCAATGATTCCCTTTATCAACCTAGGATGCCTAGGAGGATGTGTATGGAAAGGTCATATTTAATGGTAAGTAAGAACGAGACAGTGAGTGAATGAGGTGGAGAGAGTGAGTGAATGAGGTGGAGAGAGTGAGTGAGTGAATGAGGTGGAGAGAGTGAGTGAATGAGGTGGAGAGAGTGAGTGAGTGAGTGAATGAGTGAATGAGTTGGACAGAGTGAATGAGTTGGACAGAGTGAGTGAGCGAGCGAGCTGGAAAGAGTGAGTGAGTGAGTGAGCGAGCTGGAAACAGTGAGTGAGTGAGCTGGAGACAGTGACAAAGCTGGAGACAGTGACAAGGAGCTGGTGACAGTGAACGGGAGACAGTGAGCTGGAGAGAGTAAGTTGCAGAGTGAATGAGTTGGAGAGAGTGATTGAGAATTAGCTGGAGACAGTGAGCTGGAGAGTCAGTTGGAGAGTGAATCACCTGGAGAGAGTGAGTAAATGAGAATGCAAGAGAGAGATAGAGAGCAAATAAGCGTGAGAGTTCGAGAGAGAGAGAGAGTGTGAGCGAGCCAGAGAGAGAGAGTGAAAGAGTGAATGAGTGACAGAAAGAGTGAATGAGCGAGTGAGAGATACAGTGAATGAATGGGCTAGAGTGAGTGAGCTAAATAGAGATAGAGTGAGCTAGAGAGAGGGATGCCAGAAATCATGTTACATTATTTATTTTATGTAACAAATATGCTAGTGTCAAATTGCAGCCTTTAAATTGTTACACTAAGATAGTTAACCTTTTTTGGACATTCAGCATGCACACAGTTAAGATTTTACCTGAAATTTTAATTTTTGCATTTTCTAACACTTAAAGCAATGAAACTTGTATATTATGACTAGTTTATAGATAAATATTACTTTTGGTCCAATTATCTAGTGATTGTCATGTTTTATTGGTTTTCTTAGTGAATTATGTATTTCAAGGAAAATTGGTGTATACTTATATAGGAATTCCAAAATCTAACTGGAAATGCATTTCATAACCATTTTAGCAAGTTGTCTAGCTTGGAGATATATAAATTACTCTTGTTGATCCATGTTTATACACAAAAGTACGGTTTTTATCAAATCACTCTCCTTTTTTAACATGTAGAAAAAAGGGGGGGACAAAATTATCAATTATATTTTATATTTGGACCACTGTATTTATATTCAAGTATGAATCTCTAATAAAAATAAGACATTTAGGTCAGAACACTGTTATTTGAGAAGTTATTAACAAATCAAAACTAGTAAGATGGAAAAAGTGTCATATCTGTCACTTTTAGTATCCAGATGTAGTTTCTTTGTTTGACGCATATGTTACTACCAGTCCAATTAGAGCTTGAATTCAGTGATACAGTGTTTTGACAACAGCTTTATGTGTTTTTCAATGTTAGAAGTAGATCATAGAAGGAAATTAAGCCAAGCAGAAGTCAATATAACAAGTTTAGTGCTGTTATAGGTATAGAACCACTAATTCAGGCCCGGTCGGAAAGAACATTCAAGAAAGTAGTACATATTTTTAACAAAATACGCAAAGGTGTATCTTTGTGAATTGCGGGTACATTTGGTTATTTGTGGTATCAAATGAAAGCTTTGGGACTTGAGATCACTGTAGAACCCTTGTTGAGAGATTTATTTAAATTATAAAGAAGAATATGAAATTTTGATAGAAGGGCACATTTGACCTGTTGTTCAGATCAGAAGTTTCTGTTTTTGTATTATCAAACTTCAGGGAACCAGTACGCTCTAATATGCAATTAAAGGTATGTTGATTTTTGCAGCACAAGTCAGGATAAGGTACCGTTTTGACATGGAATAACTGCCACTTCATTTGAACTTAAGACAAAGAAGCCATTAATGCTTGAAATTGCAGAATTTAACATAGAAAGCAATTGGGCTATGAATTAATGGTTTTACACCTATTAATGATAATTTCTACCCAGTTTTGTGTTTTTAGAATCAATTATTGCAGTCGGTCAAAATCTAGTCGTTATAATTGTGATCCATGGATTGTGAACGATAACTGAAGTTGATTACACAACTTTGGTACTTTTTTGTCGCAATTTTGATGATATATTACCATGTTTCCAAGTCTGACAAACTTAGTGTGTGCTAGTTTTCTGAGACAAACCATGGGTCTTGTTGAAAACTGTTTCTACAAAACACGTACCGACACATGGTAGCAATCTGAATAAAATATCAATTGCAGTTATCGTCCTTTAATATGGATGTTTGCAATTTTCTCAATAATTTATTAAATAAAACATGTTTCGATAATTATATTTGAAAAGTACATAGAATAATGAAAAACCATCCTGCAAATGATAGCAAAATATCATAAACATCCTTCTGTAAGATAAAACTGCAAGAAGTCAATTGTAAAAATACCAAAGCATACAAAATTTTGGTTGAGATTTATAGTTTCATGTCTAAAAGCAAATAAACTTGCTCCTCACCTAATGAAGTTTAACTGAAGGTGAAGGAGTCGCCCTTTCCCTGATACTGGTAGACAATGGTGTTCTCCTGGATATACTGTGATTTTTCACAGCGGAGTAGAACATAAGCATTGCTTCTACCAGTCATCATAGAAGTGGACTAATCCTTTTGGGTTGGAAATTGCCTAGGAGGATGTGTATGGAAAGGTAATATTTAATGGTAAGTAAGAACGAGACAGTGAGTGAATGAGCTGGAGAGTGTGAGTGAATGAGCAGGAGAGAGTGAGTGAATGAGCAGGAGAGAGTGAGTGAATGAGCAGGAGAGAGTGAGTGAATGAGCAGGAGAGAGTGAGTGAATGAGCAGGAGTGAGTCAGTGAATGAGCAGGAGTGAGTCAGTGAGTGAATGAGCAGGAGAGAGTGAATGAGCAGGAGTGAGTGAATGAGCAGGAGTGAGTGAGTGAATGAGCAGGAGTGAGTCAGTGAGTGAATGAGCAGGAGAGAGTGACTCAGTGAGTGAATGAGCAGGAGAAAGTGAGTGAGTGAATGAGCAGGAGACAGTGAGTGAGCTGGAGAGAGTGGAGAGTAAGTGAGAGAGTGGAGAGAGAGTGAGTGAGCTGGAGAGAGTGAATGAGTTTTGAGCTGGAAAGAGTGAATGAGTTTTGAGCTGGAAAGAGTGAATGAGTTTATGAGCTGCTGGAGAGAGTGAGTGAATGAGCTGGAGAGAGTGAGTGAATCAGTTGGAGAGAGTGAGTGAGTGAGAATGAGCTGGAGGCGGAGGCAGTCAGCTGGAGAGAGTGAGTTGGAGAGTAAATGAGCTGGAGAGAGTGAATGAATGAGAATGAGCTGGAGAAGAGTGCGTGAATGAGTGCGCGAGAGTGTAAGAGAGATAGAGACAAAGAGAGAGGGTGTTCATGAGCGAGAGAGAGTTAATGAGCGAGAGAGAGAGAGTGAAAAAGTCATGATAAGGTACCGTTTTGACATGAAATAACTGCCACTTCATTTGAACTTAAGACAAAGAAGTCATTAATGCTTGAAATTGCAGAATTTAACATAGAAAGTTATTGGGCTATGAATTAGTGGTTTTACACCTTATGGAATTTCAAGCGTCACATCAGTATATGCATTAATAATAACAACATGGCAAAAAGTAGTTTAGACATGACAGAAAATAATATATATTATTTGATTTTGAAACAAAGTAGAAAGTAGCACATACAACCATTTGTTCTGGATTCACGTAAATTACGTTATGATTAGAAGATACGTTTTATCTTATTCGTAGATATGAAGTCTATTCAATAACGCCATACATTATGAATAGCGTTATGACTAGTACGGTTCCATAATCTAACATAAGTGCTTCGCGTATTTTTAGATACTTCTTAGTAGTTATGGATATGAGAAATATTGTTGACAGTCTTTTGCACAATATTAAACATACGTTTTATATCATCTATATTTTAGAAACACCATGTTTGTCCAATTCGAAAAAAGTCCAATATACACCAACAGCTATTTAATATACATATAAGAAACAACTTTATATTTGAAAGATCATAAATGTGAAGAATGTTTATAGCCCCGCTATTGCCATAAAGTATATTCTTCAAACGAAATCTAATGCTCTCAACCCCGATTAAATCACTAGTTCTATCATAGTTGAAGTAAGACATATCTCCGGGTTTGCATTAACATGAGCAATATAATGGTTAGAGCAGGATTTTTTTTACCCTTCCGGGGCATCTAAAATCACCACAAGGTGTTGTTTGAATTTGTGTTTAGTGTTTAAAAATGTTGTGTTTCGTGTACTGTTATTTTATCTTTTTGTCGTTTTGGTTGTTTTGCCATGACGTTGTAAGTTTGATTGCAAAATATGAGTTTAAATATCCGTTTGATATGTTTGACTCTATAATATATTACCTATAAAACACTTCATGTTTTTATTCAACATTTCTGTTTGATTAGTGCTATTTATTGTTACGAATTTGTATTAATTCTTTGTCAGTAGACCTTAAGGAGGCTCGCGGGTATAAGATATTCAGAAAAAAATTCAACATTTTTTTTCAATTACAAATTTTATTAATTACCTTTAGTAGTTGTTACTTTATCATACGGTACAAAAATCATTCCAAAAAATTAATTCATGTTCGCCTCAGGTGACTTTTAAAATGTTGATATCATTGAAAAAGCTCCAAATTATCTCCCTTTGGTGCAAAAATGCCATTTTTTGGGCATTCAAATTGAAATATCTTTTTTAACTCATCGGTGACCTATATTTTTTATTGTTGTTTTCGAATAAGCTGCACATAAACTAAATAATTGTAAAATTTAAGAAATTTCTGTAATTTCTTTCTTTTTTTATTTCGATATTACCGCTATTTCTCCTATTAGTTCAACAGAAAAAAAGGACATTAACAAAAATGTATGCTTCTTTCGAAGGCATATTGTGAGCGTAAATGAGCGGTGACCCCATATTTTTTATTTCATTTTTCTATTAAGTATAAAATAAAGTTCATTTATAGAAAAATATAGCAAAATCCTATATCAAATAAAATTTTGATTTACACCCGCGAGCCCCCTTAAGCCAACAATAAACAATGAGACAACTTTTGATATTAAAGTAGAATTAAAAAGATCAGAGGCTTTGCAAAAATGATATATGAAACAAGAACTTCAATGGTACTTATTTATAAAGTCTAGCCTTTCACAACAACATTGTAATAAGTGTATCGTATTTATTCATTATTGAGATTAAAATCAGTGTTATAATGTGCATAGTTCAGGTATCTATTTTTTGTTTTGTGTTTAAACATTCAAAATCGATCGAACGTCATTAATTCCTTACAAATTTAAAGACTGCTTGATCAATAAAACATAATTGAAATGCATGTTAAAACAATTGTATCTATTTACAGATATTTACGTGAAGTTGTGGCGAAATTTCAAATTAAATGGTATGTTAATTTGATTAGTTTCAGATTTAACTTTAAATATTCAATGTTTGTTGAAATTCAAATGCTTTTTAAAATGTGCATATGCTTTAATATTCGTCATCTTATTGGTGACACTTTTACAATTTATACAACTGCAAAGGTGTCAAATTTAATTATTGAAGAACATGTCGTAAATAATCCCAAACGTACACGATGATGACTTTGCATCGTTATGTAATGCAGTAAGGAGCAAACAATGCTAGCATTTAACAATGTTAAATGATGTTGCTTTTAATTGTATAGCCGTACGGTATTGTTTTTTCCCATTTTTGAAGACCGTACGGTTGCATATAAATTCTTACATCAACTTTATTTAAACTTTGGTGGATAGTTGTCTCATTGTCAATCATACCTCATCACCATATATTTAAATTGATGACAAAAAACCTTGTAAAAGGACCATTCCTGTCTCTAATGCAAAGTACTGTCAACGGACAATTTCATAAACTCAGGAGTTGTTTAGTGGTATTTTACTCATAGGTAATTGTTTAAAAGTCTTTAAAGATATACATGAATATAAATGTTAAACCCCAAACAAAGCAAACCAAAACACCTGCACAATTGCAAATTACAAAAGCCCGAATAAAAGTTAGTTTTATTTGGCTTTCAAATTATTAGCTTTTGGCATTCCTGGTAAATCATGAAAAAACGATTCGGACACATGCAATTTATTAGGTGTTTGTTTCATTGAAAAGCTAATTGTTTCGAAACTCAAAGAAAAAGATTCATCCGACTTTATGTAAAAAGCAAGCAAAACGATATTGTGACCAATCACAATGAAGTTGACTGAACTAAATATTCATCAACCGTAACAAAAGGGAAATATTGAGCTCGAATCGAATGAATTTTTTCAGCATATTGACAAACTGATCATACTTTTTAATGATTCGTTTTTAAACATAGACATGAAAGAGACATATTTCCCAAAAGTTTAAGATCGAACAGAAACTATTAAGGAAATTAAAAACAGTAATGGAAACACAGCAATGGTAAAAAGAACCATTGTTGACGGTTTTGAAATTTTAACCTCGTTTACAAGCTATGATAGAACTCGCGGAGAAGTCTGAAAACGGATGTAAACATTTGCCGATAATGATGTAGATGACTGAAAAGAATAAAAAAAAACAGCATTAGTTGACTTTATATCCACTTTGAAAAGATAAAAAAGAAAAAATAAGAAAAGCAAGATTCGTTTCAGAAAATAGCAACATTGTCATCTCTACAAACCTGATTCCTGTCCTATGAACGTTTTTATCGCTCTAACCGATTGAACTACAATACATTCCACACTGGCTAAGTATCAACTAGTAAAGGAAACAATTCTGTTGATTATATCAAATACATTCTTTTTCAGGAGTAATATTTTAAGCACAGAATGCAAGGTGTCAAAATTGGACCGCATCAGCTGCTGAAAGCAGATAAACCTCTTGAACTAGAGCCAATAATAGTAGAAATTGCAACCGCTAATAAATCTCAAGGTGAGTATTCAGCATTGTCTAGTGACTGATTTCTTACACTTCAGACATGCACAGTAAATAACACACAGTCGGCTTTCTGTAAATTGAAAACAATGATAGTCTCGCTTTTTTGTGGTTTCTTTGTTAATTTAAAGTACTTCTAGAATGGTGTACAACAAAATGGAAACCACGCAACATCATATTCGTTAGGAAGCATAAGATGAATCAATTTATGCAATTAAAATAATACTAGTAATTCAAACATTTATATCAACGACGGTTATTGTCTTAAGCGAATTTAAGTCACAGATTTACAGAAAATTTAACAATTGCATAAAACTAAAACTGGACCTGAACTTTATTTCCAAAATATTATTTTCTAAGTCATTAAGGGCTATAAATTGAACAAATCATTCAACCCGAAGAAACACAATCTCAAATGATCAAACTATATACATAATGCCTTTCCATTTGAGTCAGGCATATTTGATCTATCTTTATTATGCGTCGTTTGCTTTTCATGAAAGTATATTGTAAAAATAAAATTGAGAATGGAAATGGGGAATGTGCCAAAGAGACAACAACCCGACCATAGAAAAAAACAACAGCAGAAGGTCACCAACATGTCTTCAATGTAGCGAGAAATTCCCGCACCAGAGGCGTCCTTCAGCTGGCCCCTAAACAAATATATACTAGTTCAGTGATAATGAACGCCATACTAATTTCCAAATTGTACACAAGAAACTAAAATTAAAATAATACAAGACTAACAAAGACCAGAGGCTCCTGACTTAGGACAGGCGCAAAAATGCGGCGGGGTTAAACTTGTTTGTGAGATCTCAACCCTCCCCCTACACCTCTAGCCAATGTAGAAAAGTAAACGCATAACAATACGCACATTTAAATTCAGTTCAAGAGAATATTTTATCAATCTCATGAGATGATCAATCTTTTCCAACTGATTTTATTTTTATAAGTTCTGATGTTGTTCTATTGCAACTTGTTTTAGTTTAGGGAGAGACTTTATAAGCGCGCCCGCTAACATTATTAGACCCACCACATTCTGTATGTGCATGTCGATAGTCAAGAGCCAGTAACTCAGTTGTTGTTTGTTTCTATCCATGAAATCAGTTTTTCATTTCTTTTTGTGTTCATAGATCAGATAGTTTGTTTTTGGTTCATTTTTTGTCAGTTCTAGAGCTTTCGTAGGTTATTATACGGTATGGGTCTTATCCATTGTAATAGTCCGTTTTGTGATCTACATCTTCTTACGTCATTTAGTATCTTGCTTATAGTTGTTTCTTAGCCAATTGTTTGTCATCTTGATAATAATTATACATGTTTAGAAAAAATAAGTGTGTAACTGACAGTTTAAAGGAATTGTCTGCTTTATGGGACCACAACGTCCTCAAAAGTAACTGAACTGACAAATAAATTTACTTTTAAAATATGTAACACATATACCAACTTTACTGAATAACGTACTGACGACTTGTCTGTTATGGTTAGTTCAGTAGATATGTGCCCAGCAACATTTTCTAGTCCTTTACACATATTTTGATTCCATTCAACTTTAGGTATAATTAATGACATCGATAAACACGTTTTATTTTATTTTCAGTCACTTCTGAAGTTTTGATTTAATGTATCAATAAAAAATATAAGTAAAAACCACATATAAGTAAAAACCACATTTTCAATTATGTTATGATATGGATGTAACACTTTTTGTAATAATTTTCAATAACTTTATTTTGGTTCAGCTATTTCATGTACTTATAAAACCACAACTTTGGTCTACTTGTCTCGTTACCGTCTCGAGTGTTGGATGTCGTTTACTAGCCGATACAAATCAGACTTATATTTGTACCGCATATGTGCTAAGCAAATGACATTATAGAACAAGAGCAATGGCTGATTTACTAAAATGTTAAATCACAAAAATACTGCACTCCGAGGAAAATTCAAAAGGAAAGTCCTTAATCAAATGATAAAAATCAAAAGCTCAAACACATCAACTTAGTCTTCTGTGTTGACTTTGGCTCTATTTGAAAGATTTTAAGCCGTTGAAATAAAAATCGGATCGACCGAAATATAAAAGATGTGTTAGTCGCTAGCAGTTAAACATACATCCATTCAAACATTTTTTTAAAACATTTTTTCAACAATAACACGAATAAGTGAAAATAATCTATATGATACCCAGGGGCCAACAGAAAGTTTGTTGAATTGAAGTAAAACAAACACCAATACGACAAAAAAACCCTCAAAACCCCAAACCAAACATAATTCAAAAAATAATCCACATGAAAAAAATATTCCACTTTAACCAATCAACCAATTATGGTTTTAAATGGGGTGCTTCGGAAGTTTATACAGGACCCACCGTTTGACCACTGTATCACACAAACAATATTGAAAATCATCTCTATAATTCTCTTAGGTTTAGGTAGAGTAAAGCTGTGAGTATGGTAACAAAAATTCCCTTAAATTTGTTGAAAATTTAGTTGTTAAAATTATTAAGAGTCAAGAAAACATATCCAAAGGCAAAAGCACACACACGAAAAACTTATATATTCAGATATTTTCACCACAAAAAAGTTACGAAATATAAAGATAAACAAGAATGTGTCCAAAGTACACGGATGCCCTACTCGCACTATCATTTTTCATGTTCAATGGACCTTGAAATTGGGTAAAAAATCTCATTTGGCATTAAAATTAAAAAGATCATATAATAGGGAATATGTGTACTAAGTTTCAAGTTGATGTGACTTCAACTTCATCAACAACTACCTTGACCAAAAACTTTAAGCTGAAACTACCACTTTCATTTTCTATGTTTAGTAAACCATGAAATCGGGGTAAAAAAACTAATTTGGCTTTAGAATTAGAAAGATCATATCATAAGCAACAAGTGCACTAAGTTTCAATTTGATTGGACTTCAGCTTTATCAATAACTACCTTAACCAAACACTTTAACCTGAAGCGGGACAGACGGACGAACAAAAGGACGCACGGACGGACGCACAGACGAACGCACAAAAAAGGGGCATAAAAAGGGGTATGATTGACACTATTATTATAAAAGTTTTCGTTTTACAATAATGACTGTTGGGTTAAGTTTAACTGACCATTTTATAGTATTGAACTGATTTGAATCGTCTATAATACGATACCATACAACCCATATAGTCGTATTTGTACTTTATCCATCAAACTCATTAATCTTTTTCATATATTTCAGTGTTGACACCTGATTTAGAAGACAACAATAAAAGATGGTTAGTTATTGGAATCTGTCTTCACAGCGTTTTGACACCAGTTTTGAGACAGTATGTTTCAACATCCATGAACCAGATGTATAATTCACTAAAGCAGTCTCACAAAATAGATAAACAATGTCACCCAGATATCCTGGATGTCTATCCAGTAGGTGGAAAAGAACTCAATTATGAAACTGTGAACGACAACAGAGCAAAATTTGGTAGTGGACAATTTAAAGATATTGCGAAGCTAAATTATGAAATACATAATTCTGTGGATTTCTCGAAGTTGTTCTTTAATAATATTAATATGGCGCAATACACCGGATTTGATGAAACCTGTGACTCCTCCGCACTCCTGAACATCATCATATGTAGCGATAAACATCCACTTCCTCAAGTGGCGAAAGAAGTAAGATTTTTGAATCTAAAATTATAAGAACAAATATTTGCATATAGATTATACTCACTTGGAAATCAATGATTTGTACAAAAATATTTATTCAATCTACCGTAATCTATTCTCAATTCCTTCAATATTCATCCTATCTGGGGATTTGGTGTGTCAATTTGTACATCCTTCTTAACAATAGGTACTTAATTCAACAGTTGTCTCCCAGTTTCACTTATTGCCCATTTACTTGGTCATTTCAATTTTGTAGACAAGTTATCTGGGCTTTTTACTTCTGGTTTTGATATAACATTATATTGGTTGTTTTGGTCTCCTTTGCAACATATTTTGCCAGCTGGTCTGAATCTGATTGACGTCTATATGAGCATGGCCTCGGATCCAAGATAAGAGTTGTAAGTATGTGGCATTTCCCATGCTTTCTCTAATGGCTGTTATTGTGTTTGAAGATTTTCAGTTTAGAGTCAGGCTTCCTACAGCAGTCTGGGCTATCTGCTAGTATTTCAACATCAGAGAACTGGTGTGTACTGTTATCATTTTGTACTCTCCTGGGAACAATATACATGGAATCAATTTTACTTTACCAGATGAGCATGTTGAATACGTATGTCTCATTAAGGATGCTCGAGACCTAAATAATAGAAAATGCA
This sequence comes from Mytilus edulis, assembly GCA_019925275.1. Classification (NCBI taxonomy): domain Eukaryota; kingdom Metazoa; phylum Mollusca; class Bivalvia; order Mytilida; family Mytilidae; genus Mytilus; species Mytilus edulis. The sequence goes on along the minus strand of CM034360.1, from coordinate 45,673,766 downwards.
AAACCTAAAAAAAAAAGATGAAAGGTGGAAACAAATAAAATAACCAAAAATATAACCAGAACCGTACAAAGAATAAGAGATATTAAAGAGGGAGAGACATGTATTAATTCAATCTGATTTCTAACATCTAATAACATTAGTGGCTGGAAAAAGAACCACTAGTTTACGCAAATAGGCTGTTGGTTTCTATATCAAATTACGAAATGTATTAATTGATGCTATTCTAAAAAAAATACAATTGAAAAGTTTATTGTATATTTCTTTTGTATCAATCTATGCAAATTGTATAACGTCACGATACCCAAATTGCACCGAGTACCCAAAATTGAACATATTCAACATAAACAGCTAAGAAAGTTTTCTTTGAGACTAAACATTTTTTTTTATCATTAGACATTATACACGTCTTAAAAAATAGGTGAATATATATCAACAGATGAAGCTTTCACTGGAAAAGAAAAATGTACGAAAACGCCGCCATGCGACGTTCACAAAAAGAAATCTTTTAGAAATGAACAAAACAAATATGTTACAAAAAAATTAAGCATCCACTTAAAAAAAATAATTAGTTAGCATTTACTAATATAAAATTGTTCTAAATATTTGAAAAAGACGTAGATGTGAAAAATGTCAAAATAGGTGCAATTTGGAGACCGTCACGTTATATTTTGTATTCTGAATTATAATCGATCAAATACAGACAAATTATAGAATTTCGAAAAAATAGCTTTGAGCATTTGTCAGATGAAGCCTTTGGCCGTTTTCTGCTCTTTGGTTGGGATCTTGTCTCTTTGAAACAGTCTACATTTCTATTCTCAATTTCATACATTTCTATTCTCAATTTTATCGCACACAACACCGATGGCGAAGATACATGTACGACTGATGATAGACACATGCTAATGTTTAACTACATCATACAGAGGAACACACTTTCATGTGATGTGTATGCCAAGTAGCTGCACTTTACACACACTTCATTTGTCCACAAGCACAATGCATATGCTTAATGTGCCTTTTTCTATTGTTTCTTACTTGCTTATCGTCCAATTAGAGATTTATTTTGGATAACGGTTGTAGCAGACGATGTAACGTCAAAAGATACATTTGTTTCGTTAGTGGTACGGCATGAATCATTAACATTGGCGTACATATAACATTTAATCAATTAGAAACGCAAATCGAATGTTCAAAAAGACCAAAAGAGTTTAAGAAGGAGTAGACCATAGATTAAATGTAGTTATTCTATCTCAAGTATTGAAAGAAGTAAAGGTGATCCAGAAAATTTAATTTGCTTATTCTTTAGTTTTCTATGTTGTGTCGTGTGTGCTATTGTTTGTAAGTTAGTCTTTTTCTTTTTTAGCCATGGCGTTGTCAGTTTATTTTCAATTTTTG
>CM034360.1:45647371-45667371 GCA_019925275.1 Mytilus edulis | reverse complement strand
ACTTTGAGCGAGAACGAGAAATAACTGTTCATTTTGAAAATATATCGTTCTTTTCTAAAAATAGTCAGGTCAGAGTAGAAAAGGGGGGAATTGCCTCTTTCTATAGATGTAGCTTTTCAAACCAATTTCCTTTAGATGAAGCAAAATTCAAATGTGACGAAAACATCGACCTGTTTTATCCGAGGTTTTTAGGAATCATAAATAACATCGACAAAAAATTTATTTCAAGCATCACCTCACTCAACGGTAGCAAAATTGTTTTAAACGCATGTGAAATAAGAAGTGATGGTGGTTGCGGTATAAGTATACAAGGGGAAAATTCGCACCTTGCTATGAACAACTGCAATGTACACAAATCTTTAATCGGAATTGCAGTTGCAAATGGAGGAACTATGGAAGCTTGTGACAATCAAATAAGCAATAACACATTGCATGGAATAGCAATTGGTCCAAATGGTAATGCAACTTTAAAACGTAATATCATTTCGCAAAATAAAGCTGAAGGTATTTGGGGTGGTGGAAATTTAAGATGCAAAGAAATAAATAGTACGCCAACTTCAGTCACTGCAGTTGACAACATTATACTTCAAAACGGTCTATCTGGCATTTGCCTAGAAGGTGGAACATTTGAATTAAAGAATAATTTAATTTCCGAAAATTGGGCATGGGGATATTTTTACACAATAGATCTTCACTTTTTGCAGAGAACAATGAAATTTCAAATAACAAGTGTGGTGGCATAAGAGTCGGTATAAATTATTCCGCATCCGTTTACATTGATGGAAATACAATAAAAGATCATAGCGGGCCAGATATTGTAGCTATTAATGAGTCAACGTATATGGTAAAGGCTGAATATATAGATGAAGTTGAAGTATACTCAACCCAACCATTTATAACAGACAGAAACCTCTTATCAAACAATAATAAACCAGTACAATCTCCTAGAGATGCAGTCAAATCGGTAAAAACATGTTGCTGGTGTCAGAAAATGTCATCAAAATTGAAAGCATGCGGTAAATGCCGCATTGCTCAATACTGTTCAAAAGACTGTCAAAAAAATCACTGGGTAAGACATAAGCATATGTGCTCTATCCTTTCTGACAATTATACGATAGAAATTCAAATAAAAGACACAAAACGAAATGAACCACGTATTTTCCATCCCTCGCTCATAGGAATTTGTGAAGGGCATAAGCCGGATGTCGAATCAACTAAGAAATTTATTGTAAAAGTCCAATCTGATCATTATTACGTACCATACGACCCAAGAAAGTCGCTAACACTCTATGATCAAAGTGTAACATTGAACTTAATATTTAGTCATCCTGAACTTTATCATTTGTGCAGTGAATGTGGAAGACTCAGTGGTGATAAAACTTCGGCAAAAAAGATTTTTTGCTGGGCTTCATATAAACAAAAAGGTGAAATTCTTTGTATCCATACCGACGAATTCCCGGATTTTCAAACATGGTAGAAATGTTAATCCCATTTGAATTATTATCAGTGATTAGTGTCCATATGTATAACCTATGATTCTGAAAGGAACAATTGTCGATTTATTGCCATCGTCTGGAATGGCACCTCCGAATGAAAATAAACCTTGCAATTTTTTTTATTCAAGTTAATATTGAAACTCTGGTGTTGATGTAGTTGCTAGCTTAAACATCATGTTTAATAAAGCAGACCTTCACTGACAAGAATAGATTTAAAGTAGATGTAAGGTACACTGCATCATGGAGAAAATAAACTAGTATTGTTTCATTTTCATTGTTAAGTTCTTAGGATTTGACAAACATTAGAGGCAACTGGAGGTAATTAATTATTGCATTTACGAAAACTAATGTCCAAATGGCACATGTGTTTATCTATGAAAGAAATATAATATGCAGTATTCCTCTACATAATGACGGATACACTTTATCCCTGAAATACAGTGTTTACAACTTTGCTAGAAGACTTTGTTCATTCTAAATATATCAAACAGCAATAAAAAAAAGTAAGAAGAACATCATTTGATGATATTAATGTGAGTTGAGTAAAGTACTTGAGCTGGCTTTCAAGTACCTTGGTAATTCTTTGATACAGATGATTTTTTTTGTTATTATTCAGTTTTGATTTAAAAACTTTGCAGTTAACTTTCTTACAATTACACAAAGTAATATAAATAAATACCAATATGAAGCGAATGTAAAATTAGATAAAGTGATTTAAAATGATTAATAAATAAATGCATTGCTTGAAGCACATTGTTTTGCTATGACTCTTATATATAAATATATTGTATAAATAAAAATCACAGCTTTGTATCATTTTGACATTTTTTATTGTCATTTGTAAATGTTCATGTTGTGTCTTTAGAAGTGTAATTGAAGATCCAGATATTATTTCCTTGAATATGTATATACACTGGTACGCGAAGAGCTGAAATGTTGGAAGAACATAAAGATTTAAAAAATTAAAGTACTTCGTGTTTATGATGCTTTTCTGAATATTTAAAAACTCTTATCGAACAATAATAAACTAGTAAAAAACTCTAAGAAAGTAAAATAAACAAATAATTTTTGGCAGAAATTGATAATAAAATATATTTTATTAATTTATTTCAATTTTTCATTTTTAAAATTCATTTTATTTTATTTTCGACCACACCTTCTCTCTATTTGATAATTTTCTTTTCTGATTGTTAATTTTTTTTTTTTTTTTTTTTAAATAAACTTTGTCAACAGTATAATTATTCATTCCGAACAACCGATTATGTTTGCTAACACATTTTGAATATTGCATTGCAAATATATATATATATATATATATATATATGAGTATTATAATATTTGTGTATTTTTGAAGAAATTTTTGATTTTTAGTGTGTTGTGCAATTAAAGAATGAATGAGAATTACGATATTTGTTTATTACTGAAGGGGACCTTTGTGTAAGTTGAATCTAATTGTGTTTAATTCTTTCGTGCATTTCGCATGCTTAAAATAGATCTTTACTGGTATTAACAATTTTTAACCATATTTACGTTCATTTTAAAATTCATTTTATTTTCGATCGCCCCTTCTCTCTATTTGATATTTTTTTCCTGATTGTAATTTTTCTGGTCTGTTTTTCTTTTGGAAATTAACTTTCTCAACAGTATATAGTTATCAAAGGTACCAGGATTATAATTTAGTACGCCAGACGCGCGTTTCGTTTACATAAGACTCATCAGTGACGCAGTATAATTACCCATATCCCACAACTGATTATGTTTGCTTACACATTTTGAATATTGCATTGATTATATATATCTATATTTCGAACTACAGATAAAGGATAAAATAGGTACAGTTAGGTCTGTCTCATATCTTAACGTACATCTAGAAATTGACAATGAGGATGGGTTTAAAGCAAAAAACATTGCGAAATAAAAAAAATTATTTGAGCTTGCCAATTATGAACTTTCTATTTCTATGTAGCAACATTCCAGCAGCGCCTGCATACATAGTATATATCTCACAACTGATACGATATTGCAGGCTTGTATTTACTATCATAATTTCATTGATAGATGGTTGCTGTTCACGCTTCACACGGACTTCATCACATAATTGGCTTGAATTAAGGGTTATCAGTTTCACAAAGGATCGCGGATATGTTCAATATGTTGTAACAACAATCTCGTTCCCTTTTTACGAATGTGACCTACATAATTAGACATATTACCGGGTATGTACTAATATGAGCTACACGACGGGTACCACATGTGGAGAAGGATCTGCGAAACCTCCGGACGACCTGATATCACCAATAGTTTATGTAAGATGTTATTGATGCATAGTCTTTATTTTTTTAGGTTGTGTTTTGTGTACAATTGTTTGACGTCTGTTTTCTTTATTCATTTAGCCATGGCGTTGTCAGTTTTATTTTTTAATTATGAGTTTGAAAGTTCCTCTGGTATCTTTCCCTGCTCTGTCAGCCAGTTTTTCTAGTCAGTATCGATATTTGCCTTATATTATGAAAATAACTTAAAGGCATCAGATAAATAAAAATTCTACGTATTTGATACGGGCTCGTCGCTCGTATTCAAAATTTAAGATTTTACTGTCGAGAGTTACAATGGATAATCATTGTGTTCTATGAGAATTGTGGGGAATCTGTTTTTCTCAAGATTTAAGACATCATAAAGTCTAACTTAAGTTTTCTTTTCGAAAGATCTACAGAAGAATATTTTCTTTCTATGCGACGTCTTTAGGCATAATCGCCTTTTTCATTACGTCAATGAAAATTTCAGATGAAACCAAACACATTTTACGTAATAATCATTTTTTTTTTTATATCTATAAGAAATCAAGATCAATTAGACCACACGATGATTATTATAAAATAATAAACAAGTTAGAAAAAAAATCCGATAACAACTAGAAAAGTGATATCTAATGCTCTTCAACTTCGTATCTTAAAGTTTATTTGGCCTTTTTATCTTTTTTAGATTCGAGGGTCACTGATGAGTCTTTTGTAGACGAAACGCACGTCTTGCGAAAATACAAAATTTAATCCTGGTATATATGATGGGTTTATAGATATTAATATATATTGTACCTTGAAATAGGTTTTAGCAAATACCAGATCCTTCCACAGTGCCTTTAGTCTTATCACCATTTGATTTGTGCTTAGTACAAATCTAAAATGTTAGTCCTATCTAACCGAAATCGATAATTTGAATTTAAATATTGTTTTTAAAAACAACAATCCAATGTCTTATGTAAGTGGAGGGGTAAGGGTTTTCGATATTGTATAACTCCAGCTCATACTTTTAGTGCCTGCCCAAAAGCAAAAATCTTGAAAGCCAGATATTTTTGTTGGTCATTTCCGCCAAATTATGTTATCAGCAATAATGCATTTAGTTTTCCGTTCTTTAATTAATTGATATTTCCCCATCCCAGTACTATGTATTTATCAATTTGATTATATTTATGTACAACGCCACATATGGAATTGACTTTTTTCTTCATTCTTTGGACATAAAATTTGGAATCATTCACAATAAATTATATTTATTCTGACCTCATAAAGTAAGGTGTAAGTATATGTCTGAAAGGCTTTATTTGACCACGAATTAATTTTTCTAAATTGTTTAATTTAATATTGTTAAGTTTTTGCAATAATTGTTTTACTCAAACTAATATCAAAAGTTTTAATCATAAAATGATATATCGGGAAAAAGGATGTGCACTCTTGTTTTAATATGTTACCAAAACCTCTATGTTCTGATAATGTTACATACAACAGTGTTCATAGAGTGCAACACCATTTGCGTATATCTAATTAATTATTCAAGCAATCACATGAATGGGTTTTCACAAGCAAAGGCATTTTTTTTCTTATGTAATTCAAGGTTCAGAATAAGTTATTTAACTATACACGTATATTGAAATTGTGAAAATTGTCTTCAATGGCTAAATCATATTTTGTTCTCCTAATATCTACAGCTTATTTTTTTTTCCATGTATTGACATCCGAGTGAAACAAATACATTGACATTCAGTCATGTCTTTTACTCCTTGAAATGTGGATACATAATTTCGATTTCCATTTCCATTAAAAGTCTGGCAAAAAAGTAATTTCCCATTTAATCTTCTCAAATTGTTTATCATTATTCCTGTGTATTTTTAAGTTTATTGTATAGCAATACAAAACTTATAATATTGAATCATATACACATGGAAAAAAGTATTGTAACACCAAATTGAAATTCTTACTAAAAAACACTCTTTATTTTTTTGTGATATAATTTGTTGAAATAGAACAAGTTAAACATTATTTAAATATCACCTAAGTTTAACCAATACATATCGACTCGATAAGTTCTTATCTGAACATGCAGCTACTGTACTCTTAAACAATGAAAGAGATGTTTTTATCCTCATTGTTATCAACACTTCAAATAACCAAGTTTACAAAGTTATGTGATTGACGCCTTGTAATTAGTCATTCACATGTCGTTTTGAGAAATAAAAATCAGGCAACATACGATGTTAAAGACCTTCCAAGATCAAGAAGACCCCCTATATCATCTGCTAGGGGAAATCAAGCATAATAAAGGTTGGTCATAAGGAAACCCATTACAAACAATACAATCCTAAAAAGAGAGTGATGACCATGCAGGAGCCTTTAAACAAGAACTGTTCGAGATCGGCTCATCGCTACTGGTTATTGTGCGATAAGACCATGTCAGGGACCTTTGCCTACGAACAGATTCACAGGTGCCCGTATCCAATATAATGCAGAGCTCGCCAAAGTTAGAAATTAGCATCGTAGAGGAAGATCCATTGTTCCAATGGAATTCGGTTTATCTTCCTTGGCCCGATCGTAGACCGAATTTGAACCATATACCGAGCATATATGGGACACTATTGGGCGTAAAGTGCACGAAAGGACACCTCAGTTCAAACACGTCATGAAATAAACCATACCCTTCGTCAGGAATGGTTGCTGCTACCTTAGCAACAAATAAGTCGACTTATGGCAGGAATCAGAAGACGTTAAGATGCGGTTATTCGTTTGAATGGAGGCTGCGCACAAAGTACTAATTCTTTGGCGTATACGATCAACCATGATGTGAACAATCATCTAAAGATTAATTTTGAAATATCTGACATTGTAAAGTTCACTACAGCAAAAGTTGTAAAATGCATTTTTTTTGTACAAAAAACACTTCATTTTGTTATAAAAATTTTGGTAATATAAAACATTTTTTGTCATACCTTTTTTGTTCGTTTTAATGCCAATGTTATCATTAACTACGTTTCACTATTATTTTACAAATATTTTATCATATTCCATCCAAAATAAGAGGCTGATTTTTCAAGTTATAAAAATTCAAGGTGTTGCAATACTTTTTTCGATGTGTATAGATAGAACTTTTTTGTATCGAATTACATGTATATTCAATAACGTATTAATACAGTTTTGTAGTTCATTACACATAAAGATCCGATCTATCTGCCTTGTTTTCTATATTAAAAGAATCAATCGACTGTATATAACACATCAAACCGAATGCACACTAAATTTAAAAGAACATATACATGAACTGGAACAATTATATGCGATCGGAGTTACCAAATTTTTATGTACAGAATCAATTGCGTATTTAAGGTAAAGCATATGTTATTAGTACAAAAACAAGTGAAAATATGTATGTTCATGATACAGAAAATTCTTTTACAAACAGAAACAATTTAACAACATATTTGACTAGAAATAACAAAATGGCTACTAACCATTACAGATTTAAGTAGGATTCGTGTTACTAGAACTTTATTTCTGTGTATGGTTTTGTTCTCTGTTGTTTTGGGCTCTCATTGGGGGGTTCTGATCCCGGAACACGCTCACTGTTTTGCCAGATTCCCGTATCCCGCTTACACTATGTTCGTAAGCAATTCTCATTTTTTTGTAATTTCCTGCGTCCCGCTAGACATCATTTCCCGTTTTCACGGCACAATAATTTGACTTTCACGCATTCAAAAAAACGGCAATCCCGAGTCACGCTTAGACCCCAATGAGACCCACTTGTTTCCCATTTCGTGTTATTTCCTTCCTTTAGTAATTGTGTTAGGTGTTTTTTGTTTTGCTGTTTTATTTTCCTTTTGTATCCCCAGAATTTTTGACAATGCCTCTTTAAGATGTTTATATGATTTGTATTTGAGTATTAAATCTATACTGCCACGTTACGAGAGGAGTATGTTAATAGGGCTTATTCGATGTCTAGACATAAAAGTAAAATGATTAAATATAGATTCTTACATTGATACTAGTGGATTATCGGATCTATCCAATCGAGATAGTTAAATTATCAATTTTAACTATCGAGACTGGTTAAATCCGATAATCCACGATTAACTATGTAAGAATCTGTTTATCTAATGATGAAAAAAATAATTTTTAATTTTTGGTTAAACTAAAATCCCATTCTAGTGCCTCCTATATTCCAAACAGTCGTCAATTTCACTAACACCTGTAAGCATATTTTGATTCATCCAGTGATATTGTAAAGGTTATGACCCTTAAATTCATCCAATCATCTTCTGAGAAAGGTATCAATTACCATAGAATTAGAGAAAGACTTATAACAACTTTGCAGTTTGAAACGTACAAGAAAGACAAAAGATACTGACAATACATTCGTCTAAAAAAAATTCATCAAATTATTATATTGTTGTAATGGTTTTTTTTTGTTTTTTGTTTTTATCTTATTGAGAAAGTGTGTGCTATAAACGATATGTAACATCACCACACAATGTGTTGTTTTTGACGTCATTGTTTGACTTATTTATATTTTTGATGTCATTTTAAGTAAGTTGTGGGCATTATTGGGAAACGGTACTATTTATTCTGCCATAGGCGACAATACTAACATTTTCTAAATATACCACTTTTTATAATAAAAACTTGAATAAAACAGTTATGTGTGGTGTTAGCACTTTATTATTCTGTTTTAAAAATTGAAGCCAAATAGTATCATGACCAACTTCCAACGGAACTTGTTTATGTTATCCATGCCAACCGATATTTTACAAAAAAATTGTGAAATTTTAGAAGTCTTTTCGAATAATTCTCTAGAAAATATTTCAATAGGTTTCAAAATTTATAATGTAAATATACACACTGCAGTTATTGATGGATAAATGAAAAAATATATTGTACCCTTACATCCAATCACTGCGCTACTAGGTCGACTTCCTTCACCTGTCTTGGGTACACAAAACGCCAACCTAATGCTGGTAAATTGGAATAGTACCGTTTTCCCTATAAATCATGTCCCTTGTATTTAGGGAATCAAGTGTATAAATTACTCACATAATCTGGTCAATAGAATGAAACTATAAACAGCTGGTATTTAAGTGAGACGTTAAGATACATATACAAACTATTTTAACCAACACATGCATAAATCAGGAATCTGGCAGTTGTTTTTCAATTACTCTGTTTTACAGGTTGATAGACGTCATCTTTTTGGATTTACCTTGGAGTTCGATATTTTTCTATTATTATACCCCAGGCATCATTTTCTAAATGAAAAATATACACAGTAATTTCACTTTTTTCAAATTTTTCAAATTGCAAGTGTTGAACTAATGGACCGGTCAATAGTTTCCATGTATTGGACCTCTATGTAATTGTTTGAACCCAAATGTCATTATTTATTTAGGAATTTGAAATGCAGCTACGGGATTGCAGGATTTTGAAAACACCACGGTAGTTACGTCGTCTCGTTTTACCTATTGTATCTAGGGTTGACGTCAGTGCAGGATGTAGCCCTAACATTTACGAATATTTATGAAGTAAACGTTAAAAAGTGTGGTTTGGTTTCTGCTTTTTATATTACGTTAGCTGAATTATCCCCGCCATTCATTGTCTGTCGTCTTTTTCCTCAGGAATAAATAGCCTTAGCTGTATTTTGCAAAACTTTTAGGAATTTTTGGTCCTCAATGCTCTGCAATATCGTACTTTATTTAGCCTTTCAAACGTTTTTTGTTTCAAGCGTTACTGATGAGTCTTTTGTCCTAACATTAATCCTGGTACCTTTGATAACTATTGTAGACGAAACGCGCGTCTGGCGTAAGTGTAAAATTTTAGTCCTCGTATCTATGATGAGTTTATTTTCGATATAATAAAACACTTACTGACTGGCTATTCGTGGAATAATAAATTAATTGTCCCCTCGAATACAACTTTTGCCCTCAGCTACGTCTCACGGCAATAGTTGAACCTCAGGGACAATAAACTTCTATTCAACTCTCCCAGTCAATAAGTATACAACACTTTTACCGTCATTTGAGTTATTAATCTGGTTAACACCTTATTTCAATTACAGTTCAGTCTGATGCCTGACATCAACAGTTTGCACAGATGTTGAAAAGCAGATGACATCAAGAATGGCAGAATTTTCACAATTTAAGCGTATACTAGAAACATGTGTCCAACAAAACCACAATCCAGCAAGGGTGTACCAGAGGTGGCATGCAGACTTAACAAATGAGATGATATCCGCATTCCGAAACTCTCCTACCGCCCTAAAATACAAGACTGCACATGAAATGTTCAAGAAAGGGCAATCAATCCTATATCGATATACAAAACCTAAAGTGGATACTGACGATGACTGTGATTTCCTTCAATCAGGTTTTCATAGCTATGCTAAAGGAGAAATGTCTGATAATATCTGGTATGGTGAATTCAAACCTCCCAAAAATGCAACTGACCTTGTAGATCAATACCTTCAACATAGACCGGATGATGTATTATCGGAATACTGTAAGACCATTTTTGCCTATCGTTCAGAACTTGACGAACAAAATGAATCTGTATTGTCTAAATTTAAACATTTGCACATAGCTATTCGTACAACGGAAGTGTTTGCAATGAAAGTAAGGGAAGCTACTACAACATCAGATATTAAACATCAAATTCTATCTAAACTGTACAATACGTTAGGTTCGTTTTATGCCATAACAGACCAGGGATTTCGTGCAGTTGATTCCTTTCAGAAAGCATATGATATTGACAATAACGATTATGATTCTCTATTTGGCGTTGCGTGGTGGCAAAAGGAGGAAAACCCAGATGAAGCCATTAATTTGTTCCATAAGTATCTAGACGTCGCACCAGAATGTGATAAGAAGTATTATGATGCGTTTTATTCACTCGCAGTTGTATATCTCACGTCGAAGAGGGATGTACCAAAATTTAAAGAATATTACAACAAGGCACTAGACGCCGAAAAAAAGCAGTTACCGTTTTATCCGCTTTACGATACATCTTCCAGACAATGTGCCAACATGATGATGGAAGTTTGTAATAATATGTATATGCGAAAACAGTTACACAATTAGACTGCAATATTGTGTTGTTCAACATTTCTATATAAAATATGTTTAATAGATACTTATAATTTACATTCGGAAAGCTGTCCCCGGTTTGACCCCATTTTTTAAAGCAACAATGGAAGTCATGTGACTACCATATTGAGGCATTTTTTTGTCGTTTTGTCTTCAACTGTAACGAGTCTGTTTCCTTAAAAAAAGTCATATCAAATGAAAGCAAAGCATGCTGTTTGTTATAAATGCAAGCTGTGTATACTTCCTAGAAGTTCTAACATACAAATTGTTTTGCAAAAGTCTTCTCCTGAAACAACTGAGACAAATCTAACCAAAATCGGCCACAATCAGCAATAGGGTATCTTGTTTAGAAAATGTGTATGATGCCTGCCTGCCAACCAACATGGCAGACATGGCTAAAAATAGAACACATGGGAAAAATGCAATTTTAACTTATATCTCTGAAACAAAAGCAAAAGTATAACGGTTGCATCAATTCGTAAAATTTTGTAATCTTTTACAAAAGTCTTATGCAGTTTTTGACTTATATCTATGAAACTAAGGCAAAACTATAACAGTTGCATTATTTCATTCACCAATTGTAAACAAAAATATCAGGTGAGCGATACAGGCTCCTTGTAGTATCTAGTTTCACGATCACATGGTTTGTGTATAAATTATAAGAAAAAGCTGAACATCTCAAAGAAAAAAAGGGTTACTCTGTACAAAATATACTAAATATAGTAAAGTGTATATTTATGTGTTCATTATTATAAAAGAATTATGAATCTCGTTTGAACTATTGTGAAAAATTCTTTTGAATGAGTCAATTTTCGTCTTTTAAAAACTGTAACATAGTTTTGACTCGAGAGAGTTTTAGTTCAAACAAATATGTATTGCATTGAATTCCTCATCATAGCAAACTTAAAGAAAATGCGGCTGAGTTACCATTGCTTTATCAATTATTCAGTTATACTTTTTATGGATGTATAGGCTAAGAACTAAACAAAGGAGTTAGATGCAACAGTTGTCTATTATCATGTAAACTGTAATAGATGAAATTCGTATTCGGATTTAACAAATCTTAATATCATACTTTAACGATACTTGTGGCAGGATCTGCTTACCCTTGTGGAGCAGGATCTGCTTACCCTTCCGGAGCACCTGAGATCACCCCTAGTTTTTGGTGGGGTTCGTGTTGTTTATTCTCTAGTTTTCTATGTTGTGTCATGTGTACTATTGTTTGTCTGTTTGTCTTTTTCATTTTTAACCATGGCGTTGTCAGTTTATTTTAGATTTATGAGTTTGACTGTCCCTTTGGTATCTTTCGTCCCTCTTTTGTAGAAGTTATTGCCATAAGATTGCATTTTTCATTGGGGCAATTAAACTTGAAACTATAATAAAAGCAAACAGAGAATTTTAAAACGAATCAGCAGAACACCATCAGTCGTCAACTATTGCCCAATAATGGATCTTACCCATGTTTGGTTGCTGTTTGCCAGAAACAATTAGGCAATTCCTATTGCATTGTATCAATTTTATTCGAAAATTTCAAGTGAATAAAGCATGATCATTGAATGCTCTAGTTCATGGTTGTGACCTGAAAGTTAAAACACAATTAATAAGACGAATACACAAGATCTACAAACATGTGAAATACTAGAAATAACCAGTCAACATTTTATAAGCATTATGTCCTTAAATGATTGTTTTACCTGTTGCCACGCCATAAAGCAAAAATAATCAACACGACAAGACCTTGAAAACTATAAGAAATAGAAAGGAACGTTAAAGGGGCACTAGCTGTCAAATTCATGGTCACCGACTTGACTCTAATTCTCATATTTGATTTAAACAATATAAAACATTTATCCAAACTATCAAAAGTCTAAAATAAACAATTTACAGAGCATGGGGTAGATAATATATAGGTTCGTTTCGTGTGTAATTTAGTCCAGACGCCATCTAATTAACTATCGATGTGACCTCAGGTGACCATATAAGCGATGTAAACATAAATAAAGATATGAATAGATTAAACCAACACGTGCAATTGGATTTTTATAGGTCTGTTTGATTTATTTTATAGATTAAAAATATGTTTTTAACCGTAAGAATGATTTTATGTGCATCGAATTAGTAATCAAATGATTAACCGTAGTTTCACTTTCATTGTTGACATTCTTTTTCTTTTATTAACCAGTAAACGTACAATGCATGCGTTGTCAATCTCTAGCTAGGGGTTAAATTGAGGTTCACATGAATACGGATTTAAAGAGGTCGACTCATTCACTTGCAAGTGAATTACTTATTATCAATGTTTCTTAGCGTAATTTAACAAAATTAAACCTTTTTGGCTGCAAAAAGCGAATTTTTATCTCACTATTTCACTTTCATTATTGATTGAACAGAAAAAAATCAAACTTTAGATTTTTTATATATCTCGTAGCTAGTGCACCTTTAACTGCAAACAATCAGCTATACAAGATCTACAAAAAAGTCAGAGTAACATAAATTTTCCAACGACTTCTTTAGAAAGTAAATTAATCAACTTTCAGTGAACATTTCTTTTCGATTTCTATATGATTGACGCAAAAACAAGAAAATTGATATTGCCGAAGGTATAAAGGACTATTCCTCCCACTAAAAGACAGAAATGGTTAGGTAAAAAATTGCCATCAATTAATTACTCAGAAAAGCCAACCCGTCCAGAAAATATAATGTTACTGTATATTCTTAAATTGAATTCCTAATTGATAGCAAAATCTACATGTTAACTGTCAAATTTGAGGATTTTTTTTTCTCCAGGAATCTTAAAATACACTGTTGCTAGGCACTTTCTTCTATAAATTTAATAATTGCAAAGCTCCTGAGTTTTGAATTTGGAAAAATATATAATATATTGAGAATGCGCAATGACTGCCAATGAGACAACTCTGTAACAGAGACCAAATACAAAAAAAAACCAAACAAACAAAAAAACCAGCAACTATAGGCCACTTTACATTCAACAATGTGCAAAGCCCATACCGCAAAGTAATCTATAAAAGGCCTCGAACTGACAAAAGTAAAACAATTCAAACTAAAAAACTAGCAGTATGATTTCATGTTCAAAACAATGAACGAAAAACATACAACAACAAACGACAAACCCTGAACAACAGGCTCCTGACTTTGGACAACACAAACAGAATGTAGCGGGATTAAACATGTAAGCAGGACCCAAAACCTCCATCTAACCTGGGACGTTGATGTAACAGTACAACATAAGAACTATAAAAATCAGTTGAAAAAGGCTTAACTCATCAGATGGATACAAAATGAAATACATCTTACAAAAACACAGAGTAGATGTGGCCGGATATCCAAACAACAAAAAGACTGAGTACTCACAATTACTGACAGCTTGTTCATAACCACTAACAACTTATTAAAAAATCATGCATTGTCTGTTGAAAAAAAGTTAACCCTTCCTAAAACGTATCAAATATGGTGTCAAGAAAAAGAACAAGCATTTGAATGGTGTCTGTTTTAGATAGTGTATAATTGTTTGAATCAAAGTATTCTATTTTTACAAAGAATTTATGGTTCTTTCCTAAAACAATATAGATGTGTATCTACGTTAGTCTTCCTAATATATAAAACACAGTTGCATGTATACTTTTCAATTTTTCCTAACCTTCAGAATGGGGAATAATAGTGTAACAGGTAGATACGTAAGTAATTATTTATATTGAAAGATAGGAGAGACTATAATTGATTGCACAATAACAGTTTTTAAGTTTTTATGTATCCATATCTGATCCACACCATCCTGGTTGATTGACACTAGATATGAAACCTTGACTACTGATAATATAGATGCTGATAATGTTGAGAGAGGTTTTGTGGATAATTTAGCATACCCAGCAAAAACACGTTTTTCGTAAGGAAACGTATGCAACGTTCATATCCGTAGCCAAGGGGGGGGGGGGGGGGGTTCGGGGGTTCGGACGAACCCCCCTTGAAAACAAATAATGACTGTTAAAGTCAACGTTCTGTTCGAAATGTGACTGTTAAAGTCGAGTTTTTGAGGCCAATTAACCCCCCTCTGGAAATTCCTGGCTACGGGCCTGACGTTGGTATCCTGTACAGCTAGGGAAGATCTATAGAATTGAGAATGAAAATGAGGAATGTGTCAAAGAGACAACAACCCGACCATAGAACAGACAACAGCAGAAGGTCACCAACAGGTCTTCAATCAGTGGCGGATATAGAACTTTTTATAATGGGGGCCCGCTGACTGACCTAAGAGGAGAGCTCCAGTCATGCTTCAGTGATTCCCTATATAATCAATCAAATTTTTCCCACAAAAGGGAGGCCCTGGGTCCCCTTACCCCATGGATCCGCCTATGTCTTCAATGAACGTTTGTTTATGATTTTCGTTTTGTATAAGTGTCTTGCAATACATTGAGGTTCCAGTGGACTGTGAGTATCTTTAATGTGATTTGCTATTAAAACAATGTTGTTCAGAGTTTATTATTTGCGGACAATAATATATATATTAAATGTTTTTAACAACATGTGGGTTTAGGGATATAGATCTTGATCGTAAAATCATTAAAGGATTTAATTTTTATTTATAACAAATATTTAACAGCTTGAATCCCTTCAGAAATACTATCTACGTCTTTTTTTTTTTTTTTTATCATATTTAGCCAAAATATTTTCTTTATTCGCTAATGCCAGTATCAAAAGGTTAAATTGATGAAGTATCTTTTTTAAAATTCAAGATGAGAGGAGTTACATTCAAAAGCTGCTTACTATATCTTAACATTTTCTTATTCTAATTTGTTTTATATATTTGTTCTTTTTGGTTGTTTCCCGATTTTCTGCTGAATTTGCTAATTACTTATTATTTGCTGTTTAACAAGAATTTTGATAGATATTTCAGTTTGATTGTAATTGGAGTGTCTTTTTTCTAAACGTTGATGGGACCACTTCTATATAATATAACCTTTAAAAATGTTTCATCTTATACTTCTTTTTACAGAAAACCTATTTGTTGGATTTATTGTTTATTTGTTTTTTATCCTGAAATATTTGCCATTGAACGCAAAAACAAACAACAGTCAATAGATCCTCTGGGTTTTTTTTATTCAAAAGAGATAAAAAAACGCCCGATGCAATGGTGAAAAAAAAGTTCTTAAAACATTGTGATTTTGATGGATAGTTGTCTCATTAGCACTCATACCACAACTTCTAATTCACATAAAGGTGGTACTAAACACCTTGATTAAAATAAATTTGGCTCGTTTAATTTTCATAAAATTTTGACAAAATAGTAACTTTGTCCATTTGACAATGGAACCACATACTTTATCAGAAACATTTCATTAGATATATAGCAGTTTGACAAACACTTATTTTGATTAATATTTCCTTAACAATAGAACGTGATTCTATTGTTTCCGCTGATTTTAACAGAGTTATCTCCCTGTAATGGTATGTATCACATTACTAGAAGAAAATCAATAAGAACAACTACAGAAGTATTTAATAAATGTGTATTCATTCACAAAAGCGTCTGCTATTCAATTTAAATCTCTGTTTACATATCATGTAACCAGATATCAACTTGTATATATGCATTTTGAAAAGCCATTAAACCTAACAAAATTCATACAATCTAAACGAGTTGCTTGATCAATAAAATATAATGTAAATGTATTACAAACGTATATGTGTTGAAACATTAGCATGAAGGTGTGGAGGATTTTTTTCAAGATTCACTGGTATGTAATTTTAATCATATTACGATATTGAATGCTCGTTGGCACCAAGAAGGTTGTATAAGATACTCAAACAGATATACATAATTACTAATGATATTAACCCCAAATAGATTTGCATTCTTTGCATTATGACAATTGCGTCGATGACACTATACCGTTTCTTCATTAGAAGAATGATTTATTTTCCAATTTTTATAACGATCTTAAGTTTCTATTTACTGTGTCTTTTATCGAATATCGGGTTTTCTCTCCGGTCAGTCGGTCTTCCTCCTCTAATACATAAACTGACCACCACTATAATGTTTAAATTGACGTTAAACATCAATAAATCAATTAATCAATCAATAAATGCAAGATGCATTGGTATGTTATTTTATTCATATTACGATATTGTATTCTCATTCGCACCAAGAAGATTTACACAGCTACTTTTGCATAGGTACTATTTCTGTACTAAAAATTTGTAGTACTGGAAATCTACTTTTAATATTCAGTACTATTTTGTTACTCTAAAATTATTGTAATATTTAGGTACTTGTATTTTTTTACAGTTCTTTATTTGTACTTGATATTTAGGTACTACAGATTTTTGGTTACTACCGTTACATTTACCACATTTTGAAAGTTTTCTATTTCAAATCTCTTAAAGTTATGATTTTTAAACATGAAATATTGTATTATTTCTGTACCAAAATATTTAGTACAAATCAAGTACTGTAAAAATACAAGTACTTCAATATTACAATAGTTTTAAAGTAAAGAAATAGTACTGAATATTAAAAGTAAATTTCCAGTACTGCATTTTTTAAGTACAGAAATAGTACCTATGCAAAAGTAGCTGTGTATAAGATATTCAAACAGATATGCACAATAACCAGTGATATTAACCAAAACTAGTTTTGCGTTCTTTGCATTTTGACAATCGCGTCTATGACACTAACACTGAACGGTTTCTTCATTAGAAGAATGATTTATTTTCCAATTGTTATTACGATCTTAAGTTTCTAGTTATTGTGTCTTTTATCGAATATTGTTATCTCCGGTCAGTCGGTCTTCCTACTCTAATACATAAACTGACCACCACTTTAATATTTAAATTGACGTTAAACATCAATCAATCAATCAATAAATCCATGTGACTTTTATTCAAATTATTAGATTTAAGTCTTTCAAACTAACCGATTTTATTCTAAATAAGACCCTATTACGTGAAGATACAGCTCAATGCATTTTTAAAAATTTATACCTTCGAAATTTTTTGAGCTTTTCTGATGAATTGAATCAGAAATAATCATTTTATATATTCAAACATATCTTTTTACTTACAGAAGTAGTATTTCTGTTGCAGAATGCAAAGAAGCAGTGTTGCTCTGTATGGACAGATTAAAACAGAAAACCCACTTGAACTTGAGCCAATTATAGTAGAAATTGCCAATTCAAAGCGCACTCAAGGTGAGCCTCTTACTATGTCTAGTGATAAGTTTAATACACTATAGGATGGTCCTGGTGAAAGGTACCTTTTTCTATAATTTAATACAAGCACTTAATTTGTTTCTGTTCTTGATATTTTAGGACGCCATAATTCTTATTCATTAAGTTTCTGTCTGTCAAATTTCAATTGTCTTTGACCTAATGACTACTTGAAAAAAAGATAAGAATTTTTGTAATGCCAGTTTCTATCTTTGTAAGCGTAACAAGATGACTATATTAAGTTTTCATCTAACCTCAACATTATTTCATTACAAAGACTAGTGAAAAAGGTTAAGTTTTAGTGGTCAAGTCCAAATATCAGATACTATAGGCAATGTGTCTACTATTTTTGTCGAGCCTGCAACTTTAGTTGCCGAAAGCTCAACATAGGGATAGTGATCCTGCGGCGGCGGCGGCGTTGTTAGCTAACTTCTTAAAAGCTATATATTTTAGAAGGTAGAAGACCTGGATGCTTCATACTTTGTATATAGATGCCTTGTGTTACGAAGTTTCAGTTTCAGTATTCAGGTTCTGTGATCACTTGAAAAAAGTTCAGATTTTTTGTAATGTTAAATTCTCTCTTATTATGCGTAAAAGGATAACTATATTTAGTATGTGCGTACCTTGCAAGGTCCTCATGCCCGTCAGACAGTTTTCACTTGACCTCGACCTCATTTCATTAATCAGTGAACATTTTGTTTTATAAAAATTTCACTTATTTTAAAAAATTGATTGTTTGATTAGTATGTACGATTCTCTAAACTGTTTTTTATTCGTGTGAGTGCAACTATTGGATACGTTGATTCATGACGTCAAAAAATTATAATATTCGTGTTTTGCTTGCATAGAGGAGGGCATCTGGCAAGGACAGAAATGTAAATTAAGTTTATTCTGCAGATATTCCTTGTAAAAAATAGTACCGTCTCCATGTTTTATTATGAAAGGGAAAAGGTTAAATGAACTACCAGCTGGATTATTGTCCTTCTTCATAAATAAAAGAAATATAATAAAACAAAGACAATTTATTATGCATATAGTCATCATAGTACTCCTTTTCGTGTGGAATTGGACTGTAACAAATTCGTCATTTTCCATTTTTCATTTTTCCCAACGGCTCTTATTTTATAAACTCTACGTCCATTGGAAGCTTTTCTGCTTTATTGTAGTGGTGACACCGGATTTAGATGACACAAAGAAAAGATGGTTGGTTGTTGGTATATGTCTTCATGACGTTGTAGCACCAGTATTGAGACAATATGTTTCAAAATCCATGACCCAGATGTTTAATACACTAAAACAATCTGACAAGATAGATATACAGTGCTATCCAAACCACCTAAAATGCTACCCAGGGCTAGTCAATCTCAATTATGAAGCTATCAACAACAACAAAATTGTTCGTTCTGGAAGGAACAAAAATTATCCGAACTATGATTATAAAATACAGAATCCTTTGGATTTATCGAAGCTGTTCTTGAACACAAACATGGCAAAATACAAAGGTTTTGATGAAAGCTGTGATCCCTCCGCCCTTATCAACATCCTTATGTGCAGTGATACATCTGTTGTTGGTGGACTTGCAGATCAAGTGAGTGCTTACTTATTTTAAATGAATAAATAATTTTTATTTCAAGAGGATGATCCTATTAGTTAAAACTAATCTTTCTGAGAGTCCTCAAAATATGGTGCAATGATATCGCTGCACATACTTAAAATATTTGGTCCGACATCATATAAACCAATTGCTTTAGACTTGTCAAGTTTTTTTTAAATACATGTCTAAAATACTCATTTCTGGTATAATGAATTTTTCACTACCCGTTTGTAACTTCGATTTTACAAATTTATTGAGTGCATCAAATCTGGAACCATCATCACTATTACATAATT